>JAYRBW010061410.1:0-10358 GCA_036023295.1 Invenusta paracnida | reverse complement strand
TAATACTAACTATTTTTGGCTGGCGATATTTAAGACTGCCGGCGATATTTTAACCATGATCAGCTGTGGCAACACTGTAAATCTTACAGTTTGATAATTAGGTAATCATTAATTTATATTTAATTATCAACAATTTATTTTTTCATCCTACTGAAAAATTATATAAGACAATGTTTGAAAGACATCTCACGTTTAAAGCGTAAACTGATCAAATCTAGATAATATTTAATTAAGAATAGGTTTTATTATTATTTTGGATTTTATCAACTATGAAAATGTGATTATTCATAATAATGCTTTTAGGTTTCATGAATACGTAGAAATAGTGTATAACTTTTTCGAGTTTTAATTTTACTGCTTAATGTATTAAAAAATATTTGGTTTAAATATATTTATTGAATTAATACAATATTTTAACAATGTGAATTGTTTTATCTTCATCACATTTCTTTTTTATTATTTTAAGTGCTTAAATAATAGTTAACCATTTCTCATTACTTTAATTGACATTAATTATTATTTTTGTATCATAATACGTTTAGTATACTATAATAAGATGCTTTAATAATAGACATCCAGAGACAATATTAAGCGTGCATTGAATATTTATTACTTGTACTAAACATAAATTGTATTCAATGAATTATAGAAATCAAACACAATGTATTTGTGTATATTAGTAGTGAAATCTACTAAAAAGGCTGCGCATTGCAGCCATCAGTGTTGCAGCATTTACTAATAGACCTTCCTTCTCCAGAGGGGACATCCGTTGTTTTACAATAGATATCCCATCTCGCTCCTCGACGAATATACGTGTAACCGGTGGGGCTCGTACCATAGTCAATCTTAGGGTGTAGACAGAAAGGGAGTTGTGTTACAAGATAGATATATATATATATGAAGAGAAATGTCATCTTTCAGAGAAGCGAAGAATTGTTTTATTTAAAAACACGTTATTGGCGTAATAAAAAAGTTCCGCTCCGATCTTGTCAGCTCTACAGGAATTTCATTGAAAGGCTCGTTGTATAAGTATTAGTATGTAGTTGAAATATAGTAGCGTACACTGGTAGATGTCTGGCCATGCTAACACTACAGTGAAATAGTGCGCTAATTATACTTACAGAATTAATTAATTTGATATATTATACAAATTATATATACATATATATGTATGTTTCGTTGACATTTTGATAATATATTTATTCATACCTATATTATTGCACTAATAAAGTGTTAATAATTTCTATTTCCTACGCTTCTCTGCAAGATTACCAAGAGAAAATAAGACAATACATAGAAATAGAACTAAACAGCTTCAAATTAAAGGCATCAATATTATTAATTACGTAAAGATCACCCAAAACGGAACTTTTTCCTATTTTCTATATAAATATTTAATTCCGGTGCAATGATGCATTGAGTAATTCATATTCAAAATGTGCGCCTCTTGTTTAACCTTTTTTGTGCTAATTTATTAGATAAAATAATTAGCCCCTTCTTTGATTTTAAGGGTAAACAATAACCGCTGGGTGTATTTCTCAACCGCATAAATTTTTCTAACATTGGAAGTTATTCATTTTAATAGTTTAATTCTATTTAAGACGCTTGGCCAGCGTAACGATTATTTAACATAAATCATTATAATGTTGTTTTTTAGTCATTAGATAATTTCAATAGCGTTTTCAAAATTAATAGTAGCCGTTAAAAATGTTATAGGTAATAGAAATTATAATTTAATTTGCTTTTTTACAGTGTAAGATTTTATTTAAAAATATATCGGTGTGTTTATTTATTAAATTAATAATAATTTTTAAGAACCTGTCAACTGTGTAACATGGTTAAACTTTTCACATTTATTGACACATATAGGTATACTCCTATGCTAAACTAATTATATATTGCTTATTGTATCTTACACTGCATTGGATTCCACTTCCATACTCGTTGAGAACGGAATACGAGTTAAAATCTCGATCGCCTATATAGCACTTTCTTGCCAACTTGGCAAGATGCGAAGCAGACGACGACTAAAATCAAAATTGTAATCAAGAATTTCATTCTGTCTTTCGAAGCGTCGGAAGGGGGGAGGTATTCCCCTATCCTACAAGATATCTCGCATTTATTTCTTTGAAGGTTATTAGAAGGGTTTTCTTGAATAAAATGAGCTACCCTGTCTTTCATTTCATCATCCATCTTGATGTTGTAACGACAGCCTCTTTGGAGCTGAGCTATACGACCAGTCTGCTTAAATCGTTTTACGATAACATAAGCAGTTATTTTCTTGGTGTCGATCTGTGAAGATAGTAAAATAAAATCTTTATCTCGTTTAAAAGCATTTATAATGCGTCGCCTGTCTTCTTCGGAAGGATAGATTATAACGCGGCAAAACTACAGATACTCAAATTAAAGATTGTACGACTATTTATATCAATTAAAAATAACTGCAAGCAGGATTGGCATTTAAACTAACTAATTGTTTATCTTTGGTGAAATACCTTTCTTGTATTAAAAGAAAATGTAATCATTATATATATGTAAATGCGACAGAATTCACCAGAAACATCAACGAAATTGACTGGCGGAATGAAATCATTAGTGTTCCAAAAGTACGTTGACAAACTATCTTTGCTGAATGAAGTAAAACAGTGTTTTACAACATTATCAAAGGCTAATGCTTTGGGAAAAACTTTAATTCAAAAGAGGGACGATTTATCTAAACTATCAAAATTGTAATTGCATTCAAAACTATTAAATAACATTTCCTTCATTGACAAACATGGTTTCCTTCAATAATAATCGATTATAAACAATGGTTTTTTATTTCATGTATTTGTATAAATATACAAAACTAGTTTAATACCTTCTTTTACCCATGATTGTTGTTAATTTGAAGAGTATTATGCTTGACTTAATTTCATGAAATATATAGCGTGAAACAAGGTAAAGTTTGTAAATTATTTTCCAAATTTTGTAAAATTGGAAAATATAGCCACTCTTTTTTATTGTTGTGAAAAATTTCAAAGGCTAACATAAATTCTGAAAGTTTTAACAATCTAAAGGAATTTAAAAGGGTGTGTCGAAAATAAAATTGTAGTGTTTACTAATTAAGTCCTATTTTTTATTTCTTATCATTTCTTAATTATTTTGATCTGTTTTAATTTATTTTTTATTATAAGTATTATACAATACGCTTTTATAACGAAGTCAGCGTTTGATTCTTCGGCGGTTATCAATTTTGATATTAAACTGACTGCTATAATTAATTATTATTCTACTATTATTAATTTCAGCCATTATTTTTACTTCTACCGCATTTCCCCTTTTTAGGCAAATCGGCTGTTTTGAAGTGTCTTTTGGAAGTCAAGAAATTGCTACGTGAATACGAAGGCTTCTACATTTTCAATGAATTGTACATTGACGACTACTGTATTTGGCTTCAAACCATGGCTAGGTAATTATAAAAATACAGTTTAGCTAATTAGCATGTTTTATTAATTCGAGGATATTATAAATTTGTTTTTATTTCTTTATAGCGCTGATAATTTGACAAAGCTTTCTGATGGTCTACAAAAAGTCAGTTTACCAATATTATGTTAAAAAATAATTTGCTTACATCTATTTTTGTCAGAGGTAATTTATTTCACAGATTAACCTTTAAACCGGTGCTTTAAAGCTACAAAGTAACGTTTACTACTACAACCTATCCTAACGTTCTCTTTACCTACATTATACAACTAATATTTAAGGAAAACTATTAAATGTATTATAGTTATACTCATTTTATATTATATCTAGATAACCACGAACCATTATACATACATTGAAGCCTCTTGTATTTGTTTATTGCCTAATTAACTTTATTCAACCTGTTAATGTTTCATCATTGTCTCAATATGTGCAATGTATCCTTATTAATAGAATAGTTGTGTCATATACCTATTTGTGTGACAAGTTAATAATTACAAATTGAATAATTGTCAATAGTCAGAATTGAATAGTTGAATAATTGAATAGTCAGAAGTATATTATATTTCAGCAAACAGCTCATATTATTGGTGTTCGCTATTCTAGTATTCTATTTGAAGGATGTTTTTCCCCAAATGCTTTAGATTACCATTTCTAAAGAGGAGGTTGACCTCGGCTTACCGGAATGGGAACAGGCTGGGGAACTAGCTTTAGTGGAAGCCACTGTATCAGGAACAGAACACATTTCCATCCAATGACCAACTTTCGACGGCATTTGTACTATAGTGAATTCATATTTTGTATATTATATCGATATTTTTTACTCTTATTACTACATTCTTGCAGCCATGTTACAATCGTGTATATTTATAATTTTGAAATAATCATATATTATTATTCTGAGTCATTAAGAAATGTTATTTTACTATATAAATATATCTACCAAATTGATTTCGTATGTGCTTTCATGTTTCTGTTTTATTAATAAATTTATATGCTTTAATTAATGCCAAATATTTAAAACTACAAATCAAAATGTTATTAATCCGTCGGGCAATAATTGAATGTTAATTTTAGTAGAATTTGTACATAAAAATATTTCTTAATATTTCGATCAAATACTGGACTAAATATTTGTTATTTAAACTATCAACGAAATATAATGCAACTGAATAAATATATATATAAGGTGCCCGCGCCTCAAGGAATTTCTGGAATTTTCAAATGTACAAAAATTTCAAGGAATTGCATTATTTGAAAGAAAAAAAATTATATTATACATATTATGTATAAGACAAACACTGTAATTTGAATGTGTGTATACGAGTATATATATTATATCTCGCTATAGGTTACTTATACCTAGTCTCATTATTGTTATATAAAAAATATGTATATTGGACAAATGTCTTTAGTAGTATAGTCACAAAAACTTATAAATTTTAACTATTGATATAAATTTGTCAAATATATGAAATTCTTTTTTTATATATATTAAAGGTAATTTTATGATAATACTCGCATTGATTTTGAAATAGCCATACAAAACTATGAATAGAAAAATGAATTACATGAGCTAAATTTTTCGATTGTCACCATTTTCGTTTGCGACTTATATGAATGAAAATAATGGTTTTTAAACTACGATTTTTATTTTTATTATTAGCGTTAAAATGTTTGTAATTTTTATACTTCAGAAACCCAATACCACTAGATGTATTAACTGAGAAACTGGAGGCGGTCACAAAATTATTTACTGCTGTATGCCAGAGCAGAAATTAATGCTGGACATTAAAAAACAACAAAAATAAACAATGCAAAATTGAATATTATTAAAATGTTACCATTCGTTTAATTACTGAGTTTTTTATAATTGCATGCATTAATTTAATTAGTAACATTCTGACATTATTTTTTTACTTTTTAATATATATATTTTTTATAAATAAAAAGATTAACTCTTGTGACTATCTATAAATAATAATTTTACATTAGTTAGTTATGTTCAACGATTAAAAAACTTAAAATAGAATTAAAAGCGCTAAAAGTATATAATTACAAAACGAATCTAAGAGATGATTATAAATTATTCCAATAGTAATTGAAGAAATATTGATTACTAATCAGTTAGAATAATAATGTATTATGTAAAACACTCGGATATATGTATATCTGAAAAATAGCTTGCAAATGCATATGTTCCCGTTTATTAATATTCATTTTAAGCACATTATATTCAAAAAAATTTAATAGCTAAAAAGGAAAATCATGTCAGAGATAAAATTGAAATAATTACAATTTCAAACTTATAGATGTCACTGAGTTAATTCCGTTTTTTGTATTGCAAATTTTATTACAAAAAATATCATTAAAATATACAATTCATACGACTATAATTTAAATCTGTATTTAAGTATTTTTATAGTTAAAATTTCATTGGCAATGTACTCTATAGTATATATCTATTATACATGTATTTATGTGATTATCATTCCATACCTATTTATGGCCATATTCCTAAATGTCTAATTATAACTCTTTTATCACGCTTATCTATAATTTTTATTGAAGAAATATAATTTTAAATGTTAAATGTTTCCATTTATTGTACTTTGAAGGATTAAGGAATTCCACATTATTTGTATCACTCGATTTTTGCATCCATTCATACACGCATTAAAAAAAATACTAAAAATCTTTGTAACTAAAAATTAAACCTGGCCTATGCAAATTATATTTATGCATATAAATTATTTCTTCATACTTCGTAGTTGTAATCAATTTCAATTTTTTTAATAAATAATATATTTTTCGCAGATTTTAAACTTTTAACTGGATAGTCATTTATATGTTATGAATATTACTAATTAATATTTACAACCGTCTTAACTTCAACTCATAAACAAAAATTATTGTCTGGTATGGTTTTCTTGTATATTAAATTGACATATCCTATATATCTTGTTTTCTATATCAATTCATTTAATGAATATTCATATTGGTTCAGATAGTAAATTTTATGATATTTAGTTGTAATTATTGCGTTATATTATGAATCAGTGTAATTTGTGTCATGAATATTATTGAAGGAAAGTATTCATGTTAAAATGTCTATTTTTAAATAGACAATGTTTGCTTGTTTAAATATTTAAAACAATTAATTCCATACTACTAACTAGTAATACTGTACATTTTGTTAAGAAAATTGAACGGATATGCCAATTTCAATCAAAAACGCTTTCAATATTTTATTATAAGGTTTACATTTTTCATTTATTCAGGTTTACACTTTCAGTAATTTTTATAAAAATATTCATTAAAATTGCATGCACTTTATTATTACAAAATTAATATTTAATATGTGTGTTTTATGTTTATTTGAACCTATTATTTAATGAATTATTAAATAATATTTTCGGTGTTACATGTATTACTTGCACAATATAATTTTCTTTTCAATCATATAATAAAAGTGCGAGAATTATCAGACTTCAAACTATTTCCCAAATCTCTAGATAATATCATTAAATAAGAAAAATATTAAGTAAATAACAAAGGGCTTTATGATATCTTTCATTTGTTATAATCTTATATAGGTATATACAGATATTAAAATAATTATGGCTAGTTTAATTGTTAAAATTGCTTATAACTCATAATTAATATTAAATTGGTATGGAATTATAACTTGTATTCATTTTTATGCTTTTCTTATATTTATTACTGATTTGAATTAGGATCCTGTAGGATCTTTTATAGGATTCCTTTAAGAATCCTTTAAGAAATGAAAGATATGTTATAGGAATCGTTGATCGGTGATTGTACACATCGTTTTGCTGAATATCACAAATTGGTTTAAAAAAACGTCAATACTTCAATTATTTTATATTTTTGTATATTGTAAAGCCTAGCGTGGACTATAAGCTATAGTCTACATGCTTTTTTATAATGTTCTAAAATATATCAATTGGAAATGATTGCTTGTCTTATTTAATCGATAAATAAGAATATTAATATCGCAAAAACAAAAAAAATGAATAAATTAACCAGGCATAAATGGATTAATAAATTATATCAACACATCATATGTTAAATAATTAATTTATTAATAAATAATCATAACAAAATATAGGCCACATCGAAAAAAAACAATTGTTTGTAACTAAAAGTATTATATTTTTTATCAAAACAAGTATTAAATAAAATATAAACTTTATAACAAGTAAAAATATGTTCTGAATCAGTAATAAATAGCGGCCACCATTTTCCATGTAATTTCATCATCCCGTTGAGTGCTCTGCCCATGCGATTCTGCGTAAAATGTGGTAAATGTTCATTCAGAAATTCTGCTATATTATCAGGTAATTCAAAATTATCACGGAGTGCTTCCAATCGCGGTTAACACTTCAACATTTTGAAGAAGAAAACATCCGCTGGCATCGTCACCACCTTCGCCTGACGTGAATCTATGTTACCAGTTTATGTTTCCGCGATTGGAAGCACTCCGTGATGATTTTGAATCACCTGATGATATAGCAGAATTTCTGAATGAACATTTACCACATTTTATGCAAAATCTCATGGACAGAGCACTCAACGAGATGATGGAACACAATGAAAATGTAGTAGAAAATGGTTTAAATGTTAGAAAATGTTAGAAAATGTTAGAAAAATATTAGAAAAATGTTAGAAAAATATTAGAAAAATGTTAGAAAAATGTTAGAAAGTTTATATTTTATTTATTACTTGTTATGATAAAAAACGTAATACGTTTTGTTACAAACAACGGTTTTTTTCGATGTCGCCTATAGATAGACAAAATTTATATTTTAAATAACATTTCAACAATTAAACGTGGCTGACGTATGTCATGTAGTATAAATTGTTGTTTTGATTTCGCATAAAGAATAAAATAGGCGAAATGATACATGAATATCTGGTAGCTTTGCGCAGTGGCAAAAAGGAAAAATTCACGTAGACAGCCAGTCGTCTTAAGCCTATAAGGTTTAATAATATCCGACTTTTTTGACGCATTAAATATAAAAATATTCGCTATTCGAATTAATAACTTATCTAATGTAGACAACAACTCATATTATATTAAACGTAGAAATTAATAAGGAAACACGGTGTTCCCCTGACATGTCAACGTAATCTGTGTAATATACAAAAAATATGTAGACATATTATTTTAAAGTTGCTGTGTAATAAGAGACCTTCTCGAGAATAACAATATATAATATATACTCATTATATACTCAACGTAGAAAATAATAAAAAAACACACTGCCTTCTTTATATTTAAACGGAATCTCTGTAATATACAAAAATATAGATATCTTATTTAAAGTTGTAATAAGACACCGTTTTGATGATACAACCTTTATTTAAATTCTGCAAAGTATGCAATCTCCAAATCGACTACTTATTTCGCACACTAAGCAAATATTAGCATAACAATAATAATAAAGTTATCTCTTTCTCACAGAACTAAAGTGGTGCATTAAGAAATAATTACGAAATTAAAAGTAGAATTTGTATAAATTGCTTCCATAGTTTGGAATTTTACTCATAATGACTTCAAGCGATTTGGTCTGAATATATGTAATTTGCATAATCCTCTATTATCAGACTTCGTGCCAGGACCAAAATATAAATTAGTCAACCGACATGTTATATTAGTGAAGTGTCACTTGGTATATAGTTCACGGAAAAATATCAGTAACTACAACTCTACAAAATTCGGTAGAATCAACGAAGTAATTTATCATTCCTTCTATTATATACCTACTCTGTTTACGGCTAGAATTGATTATTCTTTTGTGGGTCATGAAAATTCGAGCTAATACACCAACTTATAAGTATAATTATGGAGTATATCAATCAATACTTTCTTAAATTATTTCTAAAAATGGAGATTACTTTAACTTAAAGATTCTTAAATATTTTTCTGATTTAAGTTAAAGTTATTAAAGTTATCAAAATAAAGAAGACCGCTTGGCATAAATAATAGCCACGAAGCAGACTTAAGAGAAACTAATAAAATTATTTGAGATAAGTACATATCAGCCACTGATGAAATTGTTATAAAAAAGGCGCCAATAATTATATGTCGTGATTGTTGTTATTGAAAACTATATACTTATATGTAGATCAATATGTGTGATATACACTACCTCGAAAGTTCATAGTAATTCTTGCACTCTCGTCTGATTTATTAACTGTCAAAATTTGTAGGTCTATTTGATAGGCCTTTTGATAGCATCCCTTAAGCTTAACTGAAGCTAACTCTTGATCATCGCTACTTCATTGTCAAATAGTAAATATAAATTGACTACTTTTTTATTAGAAAAAAACAGCATAATCTTCATTGCTTCATTTATTTGAATTTTGATGGATCAAACAACAAGTTCTTTTTAAATTTTTTAAATCCAAATTGTTTACAATCACGAAGTTAATAGTTATCTAAATTGTGTATGTTGGATTATTAACCTAATTTTATTGTTACTGTATACCGGAGAATTTTTAAAAATAAAAGTGTGTTTATCATTAGTAAAACTAAATATATATATTTAACAACAAAGATTAACAAGTAGGGATGCAAACAAATTTGCAAGCGTTTTAAATTTCTTGCTTTAAAGAATATAATGTTGTATTGACATGACGATTCGATGATGAATTATAGGGATAAAGAACAACACCTCCCGAATATAGTTTACTCATTATTTTATTCAAGACCTCAAGAGCTTTTCCCTATCTTAAGTTTAACTGGAAGTATTTTTTCGAATTCTATACAATTATGACCTTGTGTAGCACACATAGATATTAGTCAGGGTTAACCTAGATCGGAAAACTAACCAATTTACGTAGTAAATGCTTAGGATTTCAACTCG
>JAYRBW010061409.1:0-30778 GCA_036023295.1 Invenusta paracnida | reverse complement strand
GGTTTGAATGAATTTATATCTTTTAAAATTGTCTGTAGCTAACCAGCTTTTTGCCATTTTTGGCGATAAAAAAATATCTAAATGAAGCACTGAAAGTTAATCAAAATTATAAAATAAGATAACAAGATTGATGTAACAAAAATAAAAAATAGATGAAACTTTGATGTTTATTTATCACGACATATTTTCTATATACCACTATCCGTAAGAGCTGTGGTCCATCCACTTTCATCTATAGCCAGCTATCGGACACACCCCACAACATATTCTCTGTGTGCGTTGGCCCAAATGTTATCAAGCATAATCCTCACCAAGCTTAGTTTTAAGGAGTTTCCATTAAAGTTTCTTGGCTATTGTTAAAAGTGATTGATCAGCTATCATTACTGGTGTTAGAGTTGGATTTAAATACTTTATTGCTTGGTTGAGGATTTTCATTGCATGCCAAGCCATAGTGGTAGGAGATTGTGAATGATGGTAACATGTATGCCTTAGCTGGAGTAGATAAATTATGTTCTGTGGTGTTTAAATTATAAACAGCCCAAGAGATCAATTTATCAACTTCTATACCATCTTTCGTTTAGAGCTCTCTGACTCTTTCAAACCATTGATAATTTCTTAAAGTATTTTACTAAGAGGACGAGAATCACGAAAAAAGCTTAAAGTGTTCACAGCAGGAACGTGCATTACCTTATCATTTGGCATTGAATATATCCAGATCTATTGTTGTGTAGCAATTTGGTAAATTTCTCGCATAATTCTTTCTCATTTCAAAGCTATATCTAGAATGTTAATGACATTCTCAGTTTGTTGAATGTCAAAATTAAAGTACTGATGGATGCTAATGCATGTTCCATGAAGAGCTGAACCTGATGTTGTCAAGGATGGGTTATGGTCTACGTTGTCAAAGCCACTGGTTGTAAACACGCATTTGAATGCCTGAGGTGGGACAACTACACCAATTGTTTCCCAGTGTTTAATTATGCATTTTCCAATGTCTGTGTTGTAAGAGTTTAATCGGTCATATGATATTACCTACCTCGTTGATGCATTGTCTTTATCAGTGATGCACTCACTGTTTTAGTTTATTGCTAAATACAATGAAACTGGGGGTTCTTGTCTTTAATGTGGTGAGCAATACTGTCAGGTTTATTAAATCTACTTTTTACTGAGTCGAATATTATTCGTTGACTGATAGGGATCGCACTTTTACATTGTTCATTATAGGTCCAGAGGGTGGCTGTACATCACCTCATCCAATAAGAATAACATTTATAAACCACCTGAGCATATATGACGCCAATCCTTTTCTATATATAGGAAGGATTGATTTAGCTTCACAAGAATTTGAAAAAGACCCTGGAAGATTATGTTTGAATGAGAAAAGCTATAATCGTTGCGAGATATTTACAGCTTTTCTAAGATTAAATACATCGGTGCTTGTATTATTGTGTTACCTTTCATTCCATCAACAGTTATACTAAGATCAACATAAAAAAACAAAGCACCATTTACGATATATTTTTTATAGATTTGATGTCTGGAATTATAGGCGTTCAATATTTTCCCAAAGACGTTTGGTATTACCTTTGATATTTGAAAAATCAACACCGGCAAGACACTTCTATAGAGTCCTGTCAGATACGACATTTCCATTGATTCTCTTGATCCACACTGATTGTCGATGAAATAAATGATCTCTTTCAAGACGTGCTCTATAACTACTTGAGTTTTATTATTTTCTGTAATATCACTTCCAGCAGCATATTATGCTCTTCTATACAGGTTGGTCAAACATGCGCAATGATATAAAGCATCAATAGTAACTATACCACCAGAAGAAGATTGAGCTACTAAATACCTTATCACCCACCAACTCAGCACACTCTCTCCCTTTTCTATCCAAGCAAAGAGTTGCACAACCCTTCTCATTTCCTTTTGTTTGCCCACTTCGCCGTAGAAAAAAAGAATATGCAATTAGTAAATCACAAGACGATGTTGATTGCATACATGAAGGTTTTTCAGGTCTATTTTTTGATGCGTCTTGTTTTTATTGAGCTCATGACTCATTTTATGTAATAGTCTTGTCAACGTTTGTTTGTCTATGACACTTCTGCAGCTTTTATACCACACTATGATTGGATATTTCATAAATTACAATAGATTCTGCGAAACCCCACTAAAAACATCACTGAAATCATCCATTACGATAAAAGTGTTAATTTATCGATTTGTTTTAGCTCCTTTATGTTATTTGTATAACTTCTTTGTAACATGCATGAAGTATTTCAAGACTAATCTTTAATTTAACTGACGAATAAGGATTCAAAGTACATCCATTCTTCTTCTCTTCTTTACATATGAAGCATAAGCTCCAGTAGCGGTCCATTGCTCGTCAACGTTTACAGTAACGGTCCCGGAGGGGGGGCGGCTTAGACAGCACGTACTCCTCCTAGATCAATATTGATGCCCTTTTAAAAATGTAAAAATAATTATTAAGAAACTCCTTTTTGTGACAAAATATGCGCTTGTCGCACTTCTATCTTTGTGTGCCCCATTTTGAATACATTTTACTAAATTTATATCTAAAACATTTATAACAGATTTTCTATTTAAGAGATATTGTACTAATTTACAAAATCTTCTGAGAAATCTTGTAAGAAAATAGTAGTATCTAACTCTAATCAATAATCAAGAAAAGTTAAAATCTATCTATCAATACACTCTATATGGCCACAACATTGGGTGTCTCCCTTTAATGACTCAGATAACCTGAGTTAACAATTCAGGCTAAATTTGTAACAATGTAAACGTACGTTGTTACGTTTGTGAAGCAATCATATGCTAATTATAACACGTACAACATTATAAAAATAAATAAACTGCATTGTTCTACTCCTCTGAATTGAATCACATATCAAGTTATAAATTGCGTACCAAAACGCTTCACATGATATATTAGTTGGCGCAAATAACATGACGCAAATAATATATGACCAAACAAAATTATTTAGCTGCATAAACTATGTTATGTACACATGGCTCTAAAATATCATTAACCAATCAAAATTATTTAGTGGCATAAACCGTGTTGTATACGCTTTTATTGAATGTGTGGATACGCTCAGTTTAATTTAACAAATATCCTTTTACACCCAGAAAATTTAAAAAAGGAGCGTTCAGTTTCTCATATTGTATATAATGAGTGAATATTTAAATTATGGAAGCATATTTGAAATCAGAATTAAATACTGCCAAATTTCATGTATTTAACACTCATTATAATACTACAGAGGGGGAGTGGGTGCTGGCGGATACATACCCCCTTAAAGAATAACAGGCGCCTAAACTAACGAACAAAATGATAAAACGTTACTCAAATGGTGGGGGGGTGGTAGTAAATAGAAATAATCCCTCCCCTCGCCTCGCCTCGAAGTAAATAGTTATGCCATTCTGACCTTGTGCCCCACCCCCCTCGTAAAATTCCTGTGTCCGCCCCTGTACGGTTATACAAATTAAGAAAGCCAGGGGCGGACGCAAGAATTTTACGAGGGAGAATACAAGGTCAGAAGGGTGTAGCTATTTACTTCGAGGGGATTCGATTATAATTCTCAGTTACAAATTACTCATTAGCTATCAGGCTTTAATCATTAAACCAAATTTACCTCAATATTTGGTTAGTATTTAATGACAAATTATACGCACCAAATATAGGATTCCAATTCAATCCCTCCAGAATACTTATAATCGCATCTATCGTTGGAGGCCCATTCAAAAACACTTCGAATCACATTTTCCGATAGCGCCCGACCAACTCACTCCAGACTCCGACAACCTATTTTCTCATCCATGGAGATTTCAAATCCAAATTAAAATCAAATAAAAAAAACACAATGAGACAAATTACAAAACATCGCACCAGAATTGTTAACTCCAAAAAGATCACAAAAACTTAATTTCACGAATAGAATAATCAATTCGACTCACAATATAAATTCGGACAGATAAATCAATCAATTTTCTCAAACAAATATCTATTGTGAATAATAATATTAATCTCTTTAATAATCTGTTTGATTAAAGTATTTACAATTTACAATCAATAATAAGACAATGAGAACAACGGAATAATTTTTAGGAAACGTGTATTCGACTATAATTCTCAGTTGCAAATTACTCATTAGCTATCAGGCTTTAATCATTAAACCAAATTTACCTCAATATTTGGTTAGTATTCAATGACAAATTATACGGACCAAATATAGGATTCCAATTCAATCCCTCCAGAATACTTGTTATCGCATCTATCGTTGGAGGCCCACTCAAGAACACTTCGAATTATATTTTTCGTTGGCGTCCGACCAACTCACTCCAGCCACCGACAACTTATTTTCTCAAAACTTATTATTCTCATCCATGGAGATTTCAAATCCAAATTCAAATCAAATTCGAAAAACACAATCAGACAAATTACAAAATATCACACCAGAATTGCTAACTCCAAAAGATGACAAACACTTATTTTCACGAATAGAATAATCAATTCGACTCACAATACAAATTCGTACAAATAAATCAATCAATTTTCTAAAAAAAATTATATAAACTAGTTTTTAATTTTTAGTCCAGAAACCTTTAAATATATATCTGTGCATGTATAAATAGGTATATATATAATCTCGTAAATTGTGGTGAATCTTCTTAATGTTCGGGAATTTACTTATTATATATGTAGTTGTTTTTTCACATTTAAATATTACTAATAGGGCCTATATAATATATATATATATTGTCTGTGTGTGTATAACATTTGGAAGTGTACCTACCTACTTATTGTTATTATTATTATGCTAATTATTATTATTATTATCCATGTATTTTAATACGATTTTACCATTAGTGGAAATATGATACAGGTGCGTATATTATGTGATTAGTACAATAAAACTTAATGTTTTTAACAAACATATTATGTATCTTCAGAAGAAAATAAATATGAGGTTAAAGACTATTTTACTATATTCAATATGTGTTTTTCAAATCAAATAACTTAATCGTGAATTAATTTATAATTAATAAAAATATTACTGACCACAGTGATTTATACTTTACATATTTGAGGAATAATTCACATAAAATACATAGGAGCATACGAGTATATGAAAAACAAAAAGATGTCATACTATTATTTGTAGAGAAAACTATACAATATTTGAATAGAGCCGTGTTTGATGCCATTTTAAATTACCGTAAATAAATTTAAAGATACCACATTATTAAAGTTCTGATTATATTATCTATTTATTTTGTAAATAACAGTCCTAGCAAATACCCAGACGAAATATTTTCAATGTTCTTCTTAATTAAATAATTTGACTTTCTGTTTATTTGACACAGTTCCTATCTTTTACAGATATGATATAGAAAAATATCACAATTGGGTGTATATTGTTTGTACATATTGCAACTAAATTTTAAATATAATATACACATATTTATAGAATCACAAAATTAAATATAACAATGAAAGTGATAGAACTTTACTATCGCTTACTTTTTCATTGTACAATTTAGAAGTATAAAATACAAAATATTTTTACTACACTGATTTACATTTATCTATGGATTCTAATAACAATATACATATAAATATAATATATATTATTTATCAAATTATATTTGTAGATTTTTTAAAGAGTCGATGAGCTACTGAATCAAAAATAAAATACATATTTATAAAGTTTATAATAAGTATCCTGTTAACTCCTACATTGGTGTGTTCGTATAAAATAAATAGAGTAGTACATAAGAACACACATACGAACTATCAAATAATAGACAAAAATGTTTACTTCATATTAAATACAATTATAAGTAAAACACATAAAGACATTTAGTACTTAAAGCATTTTGAATTATTTCCTATTTTTCCTTGATGTAATTTTATTGGTGTAATTCGTATCTGTGTAAATGATAATATATGAAGTCTCTTTATACAATAAATAGATATTATAGATAACCAATAAATTTACAAGATACAACATATATCTATGTAATTACATCAGTATACATATAGACATTTAGAGATCTAGGCATCCTATTTATTAAGATACATATATTAACACAATCAGGTTTAGTTTTAAATTTCAAGTTGTCATAAAAATATAACAAAATATTACACAAAAATATATTTCCTTTATGTAAAAGTGTCATTCATACAGTCGATTCAGACACAATTGGACCTAATTTAGCGGTACCCTGACCCTCTCCAAACATTTGATCGTCATCCCCGACACACCCAGAAGCGCTCTCCACTAAACCCAACTTTTTACCAATCCAGTGAAACTTGGTTGACAGCTCATCCTGAACCAGATTGAAGCACATGGAAAGAATTGACATTCCAACGACCATGTAGATAGCTGCGCAGACCATATTGACTTGGGCCTCGTACTCATCGAATCCGTTTTTGCCGGGAACAAAATCACCAAATCCGATCGTCGAGAGGGTGATAAATGAGAAGTAGACAGCTTCAACGGTATTCCAGTCCTCCCAGATCGAAAAGAGAACCGAGCCTAACACCAGATAGAGTCCGAGGATAGTCACCGATACTGTTATCGGTACGTTGACTGAGGCCAGATCAGGGAGCTCAACTGAGTTAGGATCTGGATCATCACTGATTTCGGTAGCACTTCTCTCGACGACTTCGTGCGGTGGTGGTACTTGATTCAGAGGGGATTTTGTGTGACATCGAACATCAAGATGTGAAAGTTGTAAATGTTTTTGTTGAACGTGACCTGGTGGAGGTTGGTCATTTGTATTGTCCTATTAGGAGGTGGGATTTTCAAAACATTATCATCAATCTCTTTATGAAATACATTAATGAAAAGGATATTATTCATTAATAACAATAATAACACTTCAGTTATACATGATATTTGTTATAACATGTGTTACATATATAACTAGATCTTTATTGAAAATCAAAATTAATTTTATACATTTTCTAACATAATATTTGCTGATAATTGTTATGACAACATTTTATTAATTATACTCTGAATTTGACTCCGAGCGATAACAAGTTTATCTAAATAGTTCGTTTATTAATTATCAGTGTATTATATATTCGATAAAACCATCGAATTGTTAATTATATATCAGTGACCGATTTGTTGTAATTGGCCCCAAACAGCACAAAATGAGAATCTAAAACATCACCAACTATAAGCGAGCAATGTGTGATTTACTTATATTTATCCCAATAAGTAACGTTTTGACTTACTTTGGATAAAATTCTATTAAATAATCATATTTAATAATACTTTCAAGAAAATATACACTAAAATCTTGTCAGTGATGAATCTCACAAGATGTATCGAAATTCTCACACTGAACTATGAAGAAGATCATGTCTATCTACCTGGTTGAACTTATTCACACTTGCTGATCCAGATATGGCCATCAACTCAATGGAGACAGTTTCTCCGCCTGCCAGACCGCAACAACATATGCGCCAGTAGAGAAAGCG
The DNA here is from genome assembly GCA_036023295.1 of Invenusta paracnida. Taxonomy (NCBI): domain Eukaryota; kingdom Metazoa; phylum Platyhelminthes; order Proseriata; family Coelogynoporidae; genus Invenusta; species Invenusta paracnida. Next base: position 23,253 of record JAYRBW010061409.1, on the reverse strand, counting down.
AAAGAAATCTGCCATCACGTCTCCCACATTGGCTAGCCATAGAAGCATCAGCGGGATTCCCAGAGTACCGTACACTAGACAGACCAGTCTTCCCCAAAATGTTCGAGGCGAAATGTAGCCATAGCCTGTTAGAAATTGAAAATGCTATATAAATGTGATTGTATATTATCTCTATATGGAAAATATAATATGTTTAATTATCGCATTTATGCTTTCAAATGCGATTTGACAATTATATCATTTTCTATCTTAAATTTACAGAATTACATTTTATATTTAGCTTCTTTGTGTGCGTGTTACTTCTTTTGTACACGCTAGAAAGACGCGCTCATAAAAGTAATTAACAAACTTTTATTAATAAGACAATTTTAATAAATTTTGTGAATTTTAGTGAATCAATAAATAAGAATATACTGCAAATATTGGACTATATATAAAGGTATTTTATAAATATATGCGCTACATTTTATGCATCGTGTTTTTCTTCCTCGAAGCACATAACGTATTTGATAACACTGAATAATATAAACTCACATTCATAGACACATTCGTATATTGAGGTTATTGACTCGATTATTTATCTGTCATCCAATATGTATGCTTTTTTACTTATTCCTACCTATTTCTTCTATATATTCGGTCAATAAGGACTTCTTTCATGCTATTCGAGATATGTAAAAAAAATAAGTTCAATTAGGTACAGGTCAGGTACATAACAAGTTTCCTCATATAACAAAACGTTTAGCCGCGTTTTCCGCAACAATAAAAATGTTTTGGATCATTCAGAATTGAGGTTGATGGTTCGATATTATCATACACAAAAACCAATAATGTAGCCATAACTGTATCTCTACTAGGTGGGGCTTGTCTTATATATATATTTCTTTCTTGTATATATTTTTAGAAGATATATTTTTAGAAAACGCCAAAAACGAGTTTCTCTCATTAAATAACTTCGCATTCTGCTGTTTTGTTGTCAATCTTGGTACAGTGCAGTTATCAACGTAGAATCATTGAATGAATTCATGGACTGGAATGGTTCCTACGTTATATAAAAAAATAAAAATTAAAAAATATGTTAAAAATAAAATCATAAACAAAACCTACTAAATACAATATTTGCAATACATAAATAAATGTAATTTATTATTCTATTTGTAAAACAAATTTATTATATCTACCTTATAAAATAATTAACTGTAAATATGTATTTGACTTATATTATGATTTATGATTTGCATTAGTTTGATTTAATTAATAGTCTTTAATTTTATCTATAGTTTGATTTATTTGAATATACCTAATTAAATCATTTTGCATTATTAAATGATCTTTAAGATGGGTCGTTACCTACTTTACTGTGGGGTTATAGTGAATAACTTAAATATGATTAATAAATGTTTCATTTTTATCGAGCTAGGCGTATATATTCATATGCTATTATACCTTTTTGTTAAATGCACTATCTATCGATATATGTAAATCAAACTAAAATAAGCATACTAATATGACATTATTTTGTATTATGTTTAAAACTTCGGTACACCTTTTAAGATTAAATGGGATCTTAGCTGTACTATATTAGTTAAGTATGTAATTCACATAATATGTAATATCTTTATACACAATTTATATACAAAATTCATACTGCGTTTTTAAATCTTTTTTGTCTATTAAAAGCTTCAAAATTAGAAATAATACATATATATAATACAGTTATCTAGTGAGCAAAGGCTGGTATGCTTTTTATATGTATATATATTTCTATTATGTAGTAATAAATAATATATATTCTCTGTTCAATAATTTTTAATAAAAATACAAATCAATAATAATATACGAATTACACTTAATGAAACATGCATATATATATATTACAAACTATAAGATTCCGATAAATAAAAGACTGAAACTCATTAAAAATGTACAATAATAAATGTTTTATAATCTACTCGATAAAGATACAGTAAAATATAATTAATCGTATGAAAACAAATAAAACATAATTTCAGTTTTCTAATATTAGAAATAGTAACTTTACTGACAATTTAGGAAATAATACCAAATAAATAAATGCTAAGGTAACAATGTTCATAATAAACAAATAAAATATACAGGCACTATTAAAACCACTAGTAGCTCCTGAAAATATATTGATCCTAGTTCCGTCTATGTATTATTAAAATGTTTCTATCGTACAAAACTTTGGAAATAATTAGTGAAATAATGTTAAATAATATTTCATCTAACTCGATGAAATCATCATAAACTCGAAGATTCATCATAGAAATTTCTATAATAAATGTAGTTTGTAGTTTACTTCATGAAAGTTCACGTAGAGTATTATTATAAGTTTAGATATTATTTATTGATTTCTATTAAAGGCGAGTTTTTATAATTTACATTTTTACTTTTCATTCGTATCACACATTATTCGAGGAATATGATGCATAAATGTGTATAATATGTACACATACATTTATGCCATCATTTAAATAATACATAAAAGGTAATTAAGAATAATGTATTGTATAATTTAACAAACTCACCCACAGTAGTTATAACAGTAACACAGAAGAGGATACTATTTCCAATACTCCAGCGAAAGTTGTTCCCCGGCTCTCCCAAGGTGGAACAATTCTGAGTCGGATCATAAATAAGCATAAACCCTACCTCTGCGAAATTTGTAAGCAGATGTGTATAGTTCCCAATAGTCTCCTCCATATTCAGTTTGGCCCGATTCACAGCCAAGATTCGGTGAACTGTCTCATTGAGGTAGAGCAGTAGCTTCTTTCTCGATTGGAGACAGACGTTCCTTTCATTCGTCTGCTCAAGATGTTGGAAAAGAAAGGCCCCTGAAACCACGTACACCACAACGATTATCATCATACCAAAGTGATGAAGCAAAACCAAGAGAACACGACGGATTATCAAGGTCCAAGTCTTCGAAGAGGATGAGTCATTGTTGTTTTCCTTCGGCTCTTTAACGGTTGCTCTCAATACACTTTGATCTAACTTCTTATGTTGCTTTCTAAATTTCTGCTCATTATGAAAATTGACTGTACTTATAGCCAAATTCGATGATTGCCACCGCCGGGAATTCATTTGTCTATATACCTACAATACTAATTTAATAATATTTGACTAATCTAGCACTTGGTGTAGTGTTAATATTATTTGTAACGTTTTGATTAGGTAACTTTATTTGTAATGAAAGACTAAAACTATAACAGTTAGTTTTGTGATAATTTTACTAAAATTTAAAAAAAATTAAACCATTTTATATGGATAAAGTAAATGTTTTATACTGGTGATATATTACAGAAAAGTGTCATAAGAAATGCATCAGGAACTAAAAATCGCACTTCTTTTTAAATATGCAAAAATAAGTTCAATATCTCCGCGTATGTTCTGTTTGTATTTTATTAGAATATGTCAACATCAATATATGCTGATTACAAATATTATTTTAATCCTTTAGAACGTGTCTATAGTTAATTTGAGATGTTGACCAACAGAATAGAAACGTGATTTCAAATGACAATATTTTGGAATAAAAATAACTCTTCAACTTTAAAATTAAATTCTGTGGATACTGTTGTTGCTGTTGCCTGCGGATTCCTATGTTTTCCAGCTGCGGATTTTGTTTTATTTGGTACATAAATTTAGTGCTTGGAATGTGCAAGACAAGTTCAATAAACAATGCACTAAATTAATCAGTGTAAAGCTAAAAAGGTTAGTTAAATAATATTATATACAGCCATGGACAAACTTATATCACCACTATAATTAAATTTCAATAACTTTTGTTGTTAGCATCTGTATAGAAACTTTAAAATCTGTTAATTAAGATAAATGATATTGAATCACTTTTATATAATGCTTAGGGTCGTCTGCATTAATTTTGATAAATTTTGTTATCAATGACACTAGGTTTAACTTTTATGCCATGAGTGTAACTGCTCCACGACTTATTACAAATAAACGGGCATGCAGCTCTTTAAAAAGAGTATATCTATTGAAAATATAATAGAACTTCTTATTCGTTTTCGATTTGAGAAAAGCTATAGGGCCCGTGAAATTAATCCTTGGTTAAAATTTCGTCAATTAACTATGATTAGGATTTGTCAATTGTAAGCAGTTATAATTGTCTAAATCATTTAAAAATAGTGGATTTAAACATCGCTTATACTGATTGTTTAACCATTTGATCACACGACGCATTAACACTTAAACGTTCCTAAAAATAGACTTCCGTTACGTCCTCGTGGGGTCCTAACGGACCCCAATGTAAAACATACAAATAATGTTAATAATATGATATGTACATATAAGTAGTAAGAGGGTGGACCCTGAGGCCAATAAAAACGAGGATATTTACAACAAAAGAACTGGATAGTACCTAAGTTAATTATATTTACAACAGTTATCCAGCATAAAATGTTGTATACTTATCTATTTAAAATCGTTTTTAGTAAAAAAGGTCAAATTGACCCAAGCGACATTCACAGCCAGATATACATATATTCATTTACGATGTCTTGCAAATTGTGACCTTTTTCGCAACTTTTTGGCGGTTCGTCTAAACCCACTGAACACCCCAGCCTACGGTCCTGATATATTTACATATTATACGAGTATATACATATTATATTATACGACAATATATGAGTAGTAGGGTAGGGGGACCACGAGGCCAAGGGGAGGGTGTCTCTCAACCAATAAGAATCGAGAGAGACTTCAGCCAATGATAGGGCTCGCAAGTATAAAAAAACGCGCGCGTCTGTTTCATTCATTCTACTTTACTTCACGCTTGTGTACGGTCGTACTCTCATCTCTCCTCTTAATGCAAAATACACAGATAGTGATGACGCTGAATTCAATCATTTTCTTAACGATCGTTTTGGCATTTATGACTCGTCTAACTTACTATCTACTCTCCTTGCCAGTTATATAATTTTGCAATTTATTAATTTTCTCAAAATACAGTTATATATAGCTATACTACTGAAGTTTAAGACAAGTAGTATTTATGTAACCTATGTATAATTTTTGCGTGATTATGGTTTGCCTCTGATTAATAGAAATGTAATAAATATGAGTTATCCAGTAAGTTTTCCCTTAAATACGATAATATTCAAAATATTCCCGCGTATTTAATAATATGAATTTGGCGCCACATAATCCCAGGCACTTTTAAATTTGGCGCTGATTTTTGTTTAAATAGATAAAAAGACGCGTGTTTCTTTTATACTTTTGGAGCCGTTCCATTGGTTGGAGTCTTGCACGATTCTGATTGGTCGATAGGTTCGCGGGTGGGGTCTTTGTCCTAGAAATCACCCTACCCTACTACTTTTGTTTCTTTTAAACGTAATTAAAAGATAATGACGTATGGAATACAAATTAGCAAGTAAAAATGTCTTTCTAAAATTAAGTAATTTATCAAGAACTGAAATTAGTTGTATAGTGTAACTAAAAAAACATTTATTTTGTACAATGTCCATTATGTTATTTTTGTCAAATTATATCCTATCGGAGTAATTAATAACAAATAATGTTATCGTGGATTCTACTATAACTCTTTTCTACACTCACCTGACATTTTTTCATTAGTGTCATCTTGGTTGTTACTGTGAAGATGACTTGATGGACATTTTTCTTTTAACTGGGAATTCTTTGACTTTTGTTCGATATTGGAAACATATTGTGTTAAATTCTAAAAGGTAAAAGAACACAAATTAGCCCACTAAACCAAAGAAATAATTAGCAAAAAATGAATCAGTTGGAAAGTATCATCATGTTTCCCACAAAGGTTACTGAATCAAAGATATTAGTGTAAGATGAATAACGAAAAAGGGTTAAAGCTGGTTACTACAGGTAAATACTAAAAAATGGCTTTAAGAATTAATATTTGAAAAATTCCAATAATTAAAGTATATATCTGACTATATTATTCCAGCACCCTAAGTTGTGATTTTGAATTACATTTCAATAAATGTATATTAAAGTTTATACATATTAGATATTAGTTAAATTAACTTTATATTTCTATGATTCATCTAAAGAAATAATACTGCATTATACAATAGCTTTTGTACTTAGCATGATTCACAATATTGCATTATGTATGTAGATAGTAAGTTGTTATTAAATTCATTAAGGAACTACAATTAAAATGCATAAAATCGCCTAGTAAAAAGTCGCAGTATGCACGATTATGCGAAAATACAATATAATCAAGTAATGATAAATCATTCCGTAATAAGATGAATGTACAAGTACTAATAAAAATTCTATATAAAATAATCGAGTCAATGTATTAAATAATAATTTGAATAATTACTTAAGCTTTTGATATACATTTGAGACATATATTACAATTGTAAACTTATATAGTCATTTTATTATTATAATAAACGTGCACAATATTCTTGAATTAAAAACGAACAAAATGTTATCAAAAACTAACATGTAACAACAAGAAGATGCACTTAAAAAAACAGGATTCAATCAAATGTAAAAATGAAAATTTGAAGCAAATATTGTAACGTTAATTTGCAATTAAAAAATAAAAGCAAGCCTTTAAATAAAAAAAGAGAAATTTATTTAATTATTGAAATAAATTTAAAGGAAGAATACTACACTATTATAAATACCTAAAATGATAAACGAACTGAAAATGGTTACGGAGATAAATAATGAAAACAGGAAATAAAAATAAATGCATCAATTTGTATTACCGCTAAATAATTTATAAACAAATACTGATGCGAAATAATAAACATTAAGAAATAGAAAAATAATAAATGAAAGCTCAAATTCACCTTTACTTTAACAGTTTCGTCCACCCATGAATTGATTACATCGAACGAACTGACTCTATCTGCAGAAATTTCTTGACTGACCCCCCCCTGTTAGGAGAGATTAAATATTTGTTTTATCAATGTTGTTTATATTTGCAAAATGTTTCGGTTTTATTTCTGTATATAAATGAACATAGGTATTTAAAGTGATCAGATTACTATCGTAGTCATATTATGGCTAAATATGTAAAAGCAAAATATGAAACTCTATGTAATACAAATAATTCTATTCAACATGTACATAGTTGTATGCATATAGTAATAATATTTATTAATAGTAAATTAAACTGTACAAATAAGTAAAATATACGTTAAAATATAGGCTAAATAAAGCATTATAAAAATATCGATCTACAAAATGTATTCTATCATAATTTCAAGATATAAAATTAACATCGGAGATTACAGTAAAAAATGACTAACTACGAACAAATCGTAGAAGCAAACAGCTTTGTTATTCAGTTATAATTGTACATAAAATCGTTAAATTATAGAAATCTTTCAGATTTAAAAATTCTAATAGTCAATATATTTTCTGTAAATATTTTGTTTAAAATGAGACTCAATATAATACATACATACAATTACGAATATGTAGTACAAGAATTCCCCACGCAGTTTATAAATAACCAAATAAAGTAAATAGAAATTTTCAATATTTTGTGCTAATTTCAGAATTGCCAGTTTGAGAGACGATATATACAACTGACAATAATATTTATATGTTATAACAGATTTCAAAAACGATATTGGTAAAATGTTATCACGGTTAAAACATACACACGCACCACAAATATAAACAGTTTATCCGGTAAAATAGTTTTAATATAATTTATTTATTAACTAAGTATGAATTAACCGGATAGTCTAGATTAAAAAAAAAATAACCCCAACTTTTTATGTTAAAGCTTTGAATTACACCACATACAATTTGACAGTTGGTAGTATAAAACATTTGAATTGCAAAATTAAAAGTATCATTTGTCCTGTTTTATTGGTAACAAAAGCATAGCTAAATGTTTATTTGGTTGTTGTAATCGTAATTCAGAGTGGCCAAGGAACTTAACTAAAAATTCCCATTTATTGTAAATTACCTATAACTGATCTATTTTTATAAACAAAATTCATATTTTTACATGTATAACACTATAACACGTCAACTATAAATGAATTGTCTCAGTTTCAACAATTATAATGTTAAGTATTTATAAAATCTGTATATATTATTATCGACAGTGTACAGGAATAGAATAAATTTGTACATAAAAGAAAAAAATACACTTAATTTTTCCTTATGACAGATAGATCATTAGTTAATTCGAGGCAATCCTTAAATTCGGAGAAAAAATTTGATTGAAACGCTGGAGAAACGAAATAGCAGCGACCGACAAGCAATGATTGTGACATTATCTGTTCTGTATTGAAATGTGAGAAGGTCGATGGAAAAAAACAAGACATAATAATTCTCTTAAGAGAAGTATGTATTATGTACTTTCTATAAATAACGAAGAATGATTTATGGCAAGTGTATGACAAATATTACTCATGGAGTAATATAAGCAATGTGCAGTAGAATAATTATTTTAAATTCATACACTAATTGGCGAAAGAAGAAACAAAAACGTTTTTAAACAACTAACCGATTCTTGGGAGACTTGAATTGTTTCATCTGTTTTCTTTGTTTTAAAAGGAGATGCTACAATGTCATGACGAAGGATTTGAATAGGAACATGTTCCTGTGGAACTGACAATTTTTTTCGGCGTGACGACTCATTTGTATGCCCAGATTGTCGAATTTCTGAAGGCACATTTAATGTCACCTCTGAAACTTTCCACTAGAAATAAGAACCCAATTTAATGTCATAAAAATTACATTAAAAATAAAACAGGGAATTATTTGCAATATAGGTACAATATAATACATATATAATATATATACATAATAATATATAATATAATAATAATATATATGTACATACATATATAAATATTAAAATCCAGTTGCAATTTTATCAGGAATACAGATCTTAAATTGCAAAATAGAGTTTTTTATCATATTTTTGGAAATTTGTAATACGAGACATTACTAGTAATGGTTTACGGGTTAACTTCTTGCAATAAAGATTTTTATCTGTATATTAATAAGAAAAACATAGCTGTTTTCATATTTCTACGGTATAGATACTGCCTTGGTTGTAAAAACATTAACATAATGTTGGTATAAGTCCCATCAATAACATAAATACGTGAATCCAAAGGTAAGAAAAGTATTATATTTGATCGTTAGCAAAATCAACTGGATCCAAATTCATAATTAAGTTATTGCAATGTATATAAAATGCATATTATATAATTCGTAAACAGAACCTGTTTGTGATATGGGGATTTATAATAGTAAATTTAAAATGCAGCATAATATAATTCAGCATTTTTTTTCAAATTTAAAAGGCGTCAAATTTAACAGGTAATGTTATGATAATATGTATATTTGTCAGTATATGCTTTGTTGAATAAAGCCCTTTCCAATCGGTAAAACTACCGTCTTTAATTCATGTCAAGTAAATATTTACATTTTACTTAAAAATCTACAGAATTGATATTATTATGTATTAACTTAAAGTGTAAAAACCGGATATTCTAACTAAATATTTTATATAAGGTAATTTTTACATTTAAAAATATTGTTAACGGTCTTCATATTATAATTCTTGTACTATATCCATTTGAACCACAATCTATGACAAATAATTTCAAATTACTATACACCAATTATAAATATATTTCATTACGATAAACATTGCGATTATTATTAAAGTAGTCCAACAATTAAGTTTTGGAATAAAACTGACTAAGTTATTTGTATAGTTATTCTAATTTTTTTTAAAGAAAAGCGTTATTTAGAATTAATGTGATTCAATGTTACAAAAATATAAGATGGATTAATAGATACCTGGTATTATCGGTACATATAATAGGATTTAAGAACATCCAGCATCAAAAGTGAAACCAATATTGAATAATTGAAATGACATGCCAGAAGTGGCCAAACTTTATAAACAATATTATACACAAGACCGAAAATCAACAAGACTTTTTTGACATTCATTTTTTACAGAATACAAACAATTCTGGTCTTTTTTTTAAATTTCGTTACTTAGGATAGATTAGTGAGTCTCATTTTAAAATCGGTCAAAATCTGCACCGAAGTGTCAATAACTGCATTATAGGTATCTCTCAATTAGGAAACTCTCATTTCTATGAGTACAATAATGATCCCTCATTTCAAGACTAATACTTCATATAGCCTCCTCGACTGTAGTAAGTTCGGACCAGTCGCGTTTCACTATTGGCGAGGCTGTATTAACTGATTAATTGACGTATGCAAGTTTGTGCATATAGGTCATTACTCATGAACTCTTTTCATTCGTGATGTAGAAGCCGCAGCATTGTGATATATATAATCAGTCAGTTAGCAATACTTAGGGCTTTCGTTTGTGGTTTTATTACTTTAAAAATATTATACACATTTATGATTTTCTATGATCTAGATACTGTACATATAATCAGTATAATACATATTTTAATATTGATTAAAATATAATTGAGGTATTATGTAAACAAAGAATATCACGGCATATTGGTCACGTATTTTATAAGACGGTAAAAGATTTTATAAAATGGTAGAATTTTATATATTATTTCCTTAAATATAGAAAATACATCGTACCTTTCTTCGAATTGGGTAATAGCCTTCATTGGCACTATCTTCACATTGGCTTCGCTGAAAATAAGAATATAATTAAATGTATAACAATTATTTGAAAGAAATAAGAATTAAAAGCCAACAAAATATGTAAAACAATAATATTTAAATTAACGATAAAAAGTTATATAATACACGCTTGTATAATAATTAATATATATGTATATTGTGAATAAATATTTAATGCAAAATAGTTTTTATGACCAAAAAGTTCTATAAACAAAACAACAGTGAAACTTTAGAATGGACAGGCGTATTGTAAAGATTATAATTTTTTAATGTAAATACAGCTAAATCAGGTTAGAAAGTAGAAAATTAAACAAAATGACTGGCGGTATAATAAAAAATCATTTTGTAATACATTACAAATAGGCTATTGTCTATTCATACATACTAATAATATATATATATGGGATTAGTGATTAATTTTTTTTATAAACAATAGTTAATGACAACACCATAACAATTTATCAAATATTAAAAACCAGTTTTATGTAAAGAAATACCAGTATCAAATGTATTACATACCCCTTTCAATAATTCAGAAATAAGATACGTCTATATTATTAAATACACGCTGTTAACATAATCAGTTAGATAACACAATATCAGGTTAGGAAGTAAATTATTACAAAAATGATAGTTTTTACAAAACTTCAATCTAAAATTATAGCAAATTCTATCTCATGACAATCTATATTCTTTATCTCATTTTATAACTTAGCTACTTACAGTGTCGTCGCCGGCATAGGTAGGATAACGATCCCCATCGGAACAATGGTTGTTTACAACAGAGGATTTCCTGGAGCTATTAGTTACTTCAGTCTGGCTTTTGGAGGAATATACAGTATTCATAGAAATGTCCGAGCCATTATTTTCTACCATGATACAACGTATGCTATCCGACGAATCGAGCAACTGATTGATGGAAAAAGTGGGAACAAGATTCTATTTAATAGTACACGAATGCAACAAAATATTTTATTATATACTCGTGAATGTTGTATTATTGGCAAATAGAAATTTAGTTAGGTATGAAATTCCAATAATTTATCACATACTGCAAACTACGTTTAAGATAAAGTTAGACTAAAATGTTCCGTTGCAATAATACATTGCATTGACTTGTTTAATAAATGCTGTAGTATGCTTGTGTACTTTATTGATTGTATTCAATTGTATTTATTGCACAATTTAAGATATGTGTGTGTGAACTTATTTTAGGTGTTTGAATTTAAACGTGTCGCAGAGAATATAAAAAAGCTTTATCACCCACACTCCGAGGATGTAAAATTAAGAATTATAATTTTATTATGTGATGTCAGCTAGAATTAAAAGTGGAATGTTACAATTATATTACGGGAGTCAAAGCAACGAGTTTTAAACTATTTTTATCTGAATAACTGCAGTTAATTGATTTCTATAAATTAATGATTATACATAATATGTTTCCCATTGTCCTGTATATTCTGTTTTAGATAATTAATTGAGAATGTTTGTCAAAGTAATTATAATATTTATTTGGTCGAGTGCTGGTATTGGCACAAATAGAATCTAGCTGTAGATAATTAATCTTATAGATAAAAATAAACTTAGTTAAAAGGGATTAAACAAATATAATGTACCTATAATCATAAAAAAATGAACATTGCTTATATTATAATTTAGCGATAATGAAAAGTACTTAAAAATGGTTCTCACCATTGCATCAGGTTTTTGAATTTGTTTGGTAAGTTCTTTGCAATGTTTAGTAAACTGAGATTGAATACCAAAAACATCCAAAAATATGAAATAGAGGGCTTTCAATGGAAATTTACCGCAAAACATTTGCTCTAGTAATGGGAAACTAAAGAACAGATTAACCACTTTGTTGGTGAATGGGACGCCAAAGTTCATAAAATCGTATACATTCTCTGACAACGTGAGACGCACACGTATTGTTTTGAGGTCACCTAAAACACATTTTAAAAAGAAATATATTACTTAATTAGTACATCATTACAATATTTGACAAAATGACAAACTCTATAATCGTACATATCTTACGGCTAAATAAACGATGAGATTTGTTAAGAACATTTAAATTAATTAATATAGACATGGCAATCTAAACTGTTTTCATTGAAGGTATTTTGAACATGTGAATTTGGGGAAAACTAATTCCCATGGTTACAACTCATTATGCAATATTATGCTATTTAAAGGAAAAGTTATAGATCCTGACCAAAAAGTACATTGTTGAAAAAAACTTATTTAAAAAGCTCTTGAATATCACACTACGGATATTGCAAGTAGTAAAGGCAAAATATACAATCGTAAACTATATTTAAAGGTATATCACTCTATCTGTTTACTACAGAGATAATTAATATTTATAAAGATCTTGATTTTTTCACTACAATCTTAGTTCAAATCGTCAAATAACCAACTTATGTTTATAAAGTAATACAAGTACCTATATGGTTTCAAATAAAGTTAATTAGATACACATTATTGGCTTGTTAATCGTACAGTTATTATATTAGTGGTATTAGAGAAATAAATTTGGCATCTTTGTGTCATTGTTCCAAAATGTCCTGTATATTGTATAACTGTAGAATAGACAATATAACATGATATGCATTGAAACAACAATTCAATATTAATTATTTCAATATATTTCTATCTAAATTTATTATTTTAAAATGAAAGGAGAGTTTTTATTATATTAAATAATTAAGAGATAGAACATAGTAATAACGACATTTAATAAGAAGATAAAAATCAAGAAAAACTGCATGTAGCACAGAAAAAAGTAAAGAATAAAGTTTAATTTGACTTAAAAATGATTTATAGTATAATCATTGTTACAACTCTAATAATTGCTAATGTATACCTTTAGCTTAACTAAAATTTAATTTATGACATTATACAATATATTGTGTTACATACCTATAAATATAAACATAATTTATAGTTTCATTATGAATAGTAAATTTTAAAATATTATAATACCTTTGATCAAGATCCGTTCAACAAAATTTTTATGAATTGAGACTGTTTCCCAAACTGAGTCATCTGAGGCTTCAATCTGAAAATTTCAAAAATTCGAAAATTTACCTAAAATATCTTTATACTACATAAATATAAATAAGCTGGTAGTAATAATACTATAGTTAGTAAATATATACCGCTGACAAAACTATTATAAATTGATCTACAAATATTTATTCTATATCATTGTATTAATTAGAAATAAAAACGTACACTACATTTATATTTCGACAATAAAATTAGGAACAATTTATTTTTGAAATTAAACAGATAAAAAGTTAGCTGAATATGAACTTTTTAGACTAAACTATACAATAAACGGACATACATAATATATGAATAAAAATAGTTATATTTACTTCTTTATTCGAAGATTTTGGTAAACAGAACAAAGTCATGCGTTCACTACTTCTATTGAAATCGATCCAGAACTGATCTAAACCATTTTCCACGGGTTTTCCAACCTGAAATACAAGTAGTTTATAAATTCTATATGCCACATAAATTCACATTTCCGAAATGTAAAAACATTAACAGATGCAAAATTAAAATGATTAATTTAGAATATATTGTATGTTTTCAACTTTAATAAAGAATAAAACATTAAGAAAAACATAGAATATAATACATTTCAGACAGCCTTAAACAATAAACAAAAGTGAATTTGAATAACAATATATAAATTCAACTCAAACTTAAGAAATTAAAACATGCGATATAGTTCTTTCGCTTATTCATTTCACCCTTCACTTGAACAATTTCAGATAGCTGTCTCAATTTTCAAAACCTATATTTAGGGGGATGGTCTTAGAATTATAACTAATTTTATGTTTATTTGTACGCATGTAATCTATATGTATCTCATTGTTGTAGTTCGTTTATTATTATTGCATTATAATAGCTTTTTTGACTAGAAAAAAAGAATATTAATCGTATAATTTAAAACTAACTAATTAAAATAACTTAGCAGCATATTACATTTAAAATATAATTAATTCTAAATTTAATACAATACATAGGTTAGTATATAAAGTTGCATACATGGAAAAAGCAAATCAAGTTTCATTTTACAGGACCTGATAATAAAAAACAAGCTATTAAGAGCTATACATTTTCGAATGTAAGAAGTACCTACCTCCATAGGGCCAAGAAATACAGAACTGCAAGGTAGTGAAAATATCCTGAAATATAAATTGAAAAACTGATAAAATATAAAGAAAAAATAAATATATGTGTTCTATACTCACAGTAACCTTTCCTTCTTTTGATTAAGTACATTAAGAAAATTACGTGCACCCTAGAATATAACAAAGAAAAGTGAATTACAATTTATATTATAGGAAATAGACATAAACTAAATATGTATTGTACATATAAGATTATTGTGTTTGGACTTGAGGACCAAGGATACTAAATTTAATCGTTTTAATTTAGTTGTTTTGTTATTAATCTAGAAATCTAGAAATATGATCATTGATATAAAACATTAGTATTTTATAATTTATTTTAAATGAAATTCGTGAAAAATATAATTTAAATTAATTAATAATGTCAATAAAATATGTTTGACATAATAGATAAATACGTATATCAATTCGTAATCTTTCAAAATTCAAAACACCATAAAATAAATGATCCGGATACATATTTTTTTATTTAAGCACAAATAAGTTACAAATAAATAGCTTTACAAATTAAGCCTAAACAGAATTATTATGATAAGTATTGAGACTGAATGCATTTTAAGTAAGAATCTATTAAATTAATTATTATTATGTTTAAAAATGCATTATTGCATTCCACAGCTAAATGTTTATAATAAAACTTACCGCTTCAAACGGCGATGTTTGCAAAGATGTTAGTTGCTGAACCAGAGAGTCCTGATCTACAGTCCAAGTTGTTCCTAATTGAGCGAGAACATTGGGGGTAAAGACACGTAACAGTAACTCGAGAAGACAAACTTGCATGTCGAAGTCTCCAATGTCGAGGAGTTGTTTAGCTAGGTTCTCTCTACAAATAACATTGTTATAAATTATCCAAATACCCTTGAAAGTATAAATATAAATCAAACAAATTTAAATGATAATTTAATTATTATACTTAAAAAGCTTAATTAATCCATCTGACAATAACTAAAACAATATGATATAACAGATACATTAAAACAATGTACCAAAATGACATTTGAAAATATTCATTACATTTTTGTAAAAACTATTTTTTGAATGAACATTTTCGTATATACAAAATTATATAAGCAATATAAAAATACAAGCAAGGTAAAACACGATAAAAAATGTTTATTAGTGGCCATACATAAAGTAAAAATGTATGTTCAGATTTCGGAAAATGTTGATCCATCTATGCCCCCACATACGGTTTGCGCTAACCCCTGCCCTGCACGGGCGTACATATCACAATTTAAACACTTTTCGATACTAAGGAATAATTATTATATAATTGAATTATATAATATATTAAGTATAAAAAAATATTATTTCCAGATGTTTTATGTTTAACTGAATTAAAATAAAACGTAAAATGTAAAAAAACAAAAAAAAACTTTTAATTGATTGTGACATATTTCGTGTATTGCAATACACATCCTTAGACATTGTAAAACAATTACAAATTTTACCGGCAAAATTTACCGGTATAAGTACTCGTGTAAACAAAATGTAAAAACTATCGATCAATATTATAACCATGTATAGACAATATGCCAAAATAAATATAATAATAATAAATCATTACGTATACATAATAGGTACGAGTATGAGATTTGGTTACATCATATATATGATATATCTTACACATATGTATTGTAGAATAGCATTGTACGCGAAAATGTATCAAATACCTATTCTAATAACAAATTCATCAAAGCCTTAAAGAAGAGCGAGTTAAACTTCTGTAAATGAATAAAAAGGTCGCACACTGACATCGTCGCTGAGTCAGTTTTTGTTTTTTGCTTGGTTTCGAGTTCTGTCTTAGGTTCCTCTGCAAAGGTTCCTAAGGCAAATACATTTGATACTTCCCAAATAATATACCTGCTTTTCGTCGTTAATATATTCGCCGGGGTTAATTGCTACAACTCTAAAGCCTTATACTGCTGGTGTAAGAATGAATCCTTTTGGGAATATCTTGTTTCAGTCTATAACAAATTATTGGTGACATAAACCATCATTTCAAACAACCTACAAAGCGTTTATTTTATTTTGGGGAGAAAATGGGAAATATTAAAATTTAAGATATGATCAAAAAGGAGTAAACGAAGATGAAAATTAATGAAAATATATACCGAAATATCACTTATTTAAAACCTATAGTATAATACGTACTTTTTATTATATATCCTAGTGTACGTTCACACTACTATAAGTAATATAGACTCTTCAGAAGCTATAATACTATGTGAGACGTAATAATAAAAAAAATATATATATATTCCCCGTTCCCCATGTATACACTTTAAAGTAAACAGGGATGTGGTTAGACTTATAAAAAAAAGCAGGAACTATTATAGGCCCCCCTAAAAATAATATTATAGAGCCCCCATCAGTACAATATAAAAAAATCACCCCCAAAATCATATAAAAAAAGTTTAAAATCCTGCTAAAGCACGAAAAATCACATTCCTGGTAAAACCTATTCCCCCCTGACGTATGGTCCCATACCAGAACGCTTCATGAGGAAAAATATGATGCTGTGAATAAAAATTATTATATTCACATGGTATGATGGATATAAAGGAGTATTATTTAGTCCGGCAGCTGAGGTTTATTCAAGTGAATGGATTGTTGCCATGGATAAAATATTTTATGAGCATTTTACTGTTTCCATAAAGAATAGGAGAAAATCGTGTGATTTTGACCAGTTTGCATGAAAAAGTTTTTTATTTTAGAAATTAAGCGTATTATTCATATTTTTTGAATAAGAATTTTATACATCATTTTGTTTATCTAGTTATTATCTACATCTTACAATCACAATTAGCTGTATACATAATAATATTTACCGTCTAAATTTATTTGAATATCAGTTACTCTCTAAATTAGCTATAAAATAGACTTGTTAAGGATATTCAAATATATCCGCTATATATTTGTATATATATATATATTTATATATATTGTAAAATGTAGATAATAACTAGAGGAACAAAATGATAGGCAATTTTTTAAATAAAAATATGAATAATACGTCTAATTTTAGAAAAATATGTATTTTTATGTAAACTGGTCGAAATCAAACAATTTTTTTGGTTTTTTAGTATGGGAAACAGTAAAATGCTCATAAAATATTTTGACAACAATCTATTTTTTTATCTAGATACAAGTTATACTTTAAGATTTTGAGGTCATTCTTTTCACTTGAATAAACCTCCTCAGTTAATCATAACACAAACCTCATTTGCAAGAGAACGAAATTCAGGAATGCTATATTAGTTGTCATAATTATACTTAATGTTAACAACGCACATTACAAAAAAATTACGTTTTTATGTTCTTTTTTACAATAAAACTAAGTTAGTCTGCAAATAACTCACAGATGATTTCTAACTTCAAACTGACTCATAAGTTTCTCCTTTATTTCTGTTCCCGCTCCTCCAAGAAAAATATTCAAATTTTTCAATATCTAAAATAGAAAATTGTGAGGAATTTTCGATATAGAATAAGGAATATATAAACATGTAGAGATACACGTTGTTTAAAAATTAAACAATTGTTGGTGGAAATAGAATATGTTGCATAATAATACTGAAACTATCACTTGAGAATAGTAATTATAAATATGAACAACAATATGAATTATATCTGTTATCAGGAGCGATTGCAAATATAAATACCTGAAGCCTTCCATAAAAGTTGAGATCAGGGTGGTGTATGAGGTCCAAAAACAAAATCACATAATGCAGGATCATTTGAGATCGGGCTACATTGGATGAACAAGCATTAAATATTGTTACTAATATAGTTGTAACAAAACTGCCAATAAGTAAATATGGTCTAATAAAATTGTAGTTTTCTTGCAGCATGATGTAAAATTAATGTGTTGTTTATAAGTTGGTGTTGCTAAAAAAATGTAGTTAAAGAAAAGATATATTACCTACATTTTAATTTATTAAATTAGAGTCTTAGATTTGGTAATTTTCCGTACCTCTGATAAAGCTAGATGATATTAATACAAAATCGTGTCCTAAGTTGCAATTTAAAAATAGGATTAGTTGATGCAATAACTTTGGTTTCGAGGGTTAGATTAACTTTTGTAATTATTCCTAGAATTTTATTGTATTTGAGATTGAACTTGACGTGGTCGCCTTTAAAGAGAATGGTTGAAGTAATTGGCTTCTTGGCTGGTTTTTCAATTGGCGCGTGATCCACAAATTGTTTTTATTGGCGCAATTTAATTTTGTTAGTTTCCAGATAATCATTGTTAATTAAGGTGTAGGAATTGACCCATTCGACAATATTCTTTTTAATATTACCTTGATTTGTGAAAATGAAAGTAATAGCTTTACTTTTTGTAACGTTCTAGTAAATTAAGGTCATTGACACTACCAGGTCTGCTAACCTTTGTAGTCTAAAAAGCAGGATTGTTCAAGATGAGAAAAACCCATGGTTAGGGGTCATGTTTTTTAACTTGAATGTTAAATCCACCGATTTTTAAAACCTTTTCAACTGCCTTCAATTCAATTCAATTCAATTCAATTCAATTCAATTCTGCCATAAAGATTGATATTTCAGCAGCAAGAGACGTTTCTTTTTAGGCTGTCTGTGATAAAGCTCCGAGAGCTCTCTGAACAGTCACTTCAGCTTCCAGAGGAGTAGTGGTACCTACTAACGTCTTTGATCTTTTCTTCGTGATTTTGTTCTTTCTCTTTTAAATTGGATAGATGTCTCTTTTTATCCGTCTTCTTGAACTAGTTTCTTTGTCTTCCCTTTTTCTGATATTTTCTTCTCCTCATGTGCGGCTTTCTGTTTCAGAAACGTTGCATATTCTGACTTCGCCACCAATCCTATGTCGAGCAATTGAAGTTGAGATTTTGAACGTTCCTGTTGTCTTCTTTGTAGAAAGTAGATGAGACTGTATATAGTCATTGTTTTGAAATCAAGTATGCAAAGTACACATTTCAGACATTTTATTTCGTTTATCTATGTCAATATCATGCATTCTGTCGAAAACTCTCTCAACATCGGCATTTCCATGGAACAGAGTAAGCAGGCAGAGGAAATGACTGAAAGAAGGAGGAATGAGTGAGCTCCAGAATCGGTCTTTAATTGTCTTCTGCCGTTGTGGTATTACTTGTCAGGGTAGTTTTAGGTTGGTCCTTAATCAAATTAAACCTCCGTACTTCAGGATTGAGGCCATCTATCTTCAACAGGGGAACAACATTTGGCAGATGTTTAGCTACATACATCACACATTTTCACTTTAATTCAATTTTTTGAGATCTAAGAACTGCATATTGAAAAATAAATAATTTGTTTAATAATCTTCATGAAAAATAATCGTAGGTCCCCTCAATAATCATAGTTTTGACAAAATAATCGCAGCTGGTGGCAACTGATCTAACTAGAATTGAACAATTTAAGTTATAAACAAGGCTCTATAAACTGAACCAAGTAGCAATATGGTGGCTATGTTAGTAAATAATGTTAAATTCTGGGGAGATAAAAAGGGCTTAACTCATGATATTATATCAAACTGTTAGTATTTCAAAATTATCAGAAAGCTGATTTTACAATTATTCATGTAGGATACATATATATAGTAAGACAATACAAAAATGAAATTATATAAGTTATAAGTTTAAAATAATAGAGCTAAATCTCAATGAAGCAAAAATTAAGTATTTGCAGATAATGATATTGTAGCATTTATTATAAAGAAAATACTCTTTGAATAAATGTTCAGTCTCCAAAATTAAACTGAGATTAGTGGAAAATTACTTCAAAGCATACATTTAAAATGTCAATATAACATATCGTGTTAGGTGGTATGCAGCATGCATAGATAATTAAAAAGTTCAGTTATAATACAAAAATTATAAAATCATCAAAATATGAGGGCCAGTCAATAATACTAGGTAGGAAAATATAATTCTAATATAATTTTTTCTTATATCTATTAACCATTGAAAGATTTTTGTCTATAGACTATGTATACTTTTTTAATGTTTATGTAATATACAGTTATTTCAAAATCTATTATTTTATATGAAACAATTTCAGGAACCTGGCAGGAGTAGGTTTTTTAGTGGTTTACCACTGTGCAGATTGTGCTTTGTTTCAGGCCATACAGGTATACCCAAGTTTCATTTCTAGTACAAATTCCTCAGATATGCTGATTGTCACCAATGTGAAACCAAGACACAGTCGTTTGAGTTATAAAATATCACAGCCCTAAAATGTTCATTTGTGAATTCCATGCTGCCTAAATTTCTGGCGCTTAAAGCAACAAAAAGAATCTATAAATTTGAAATCCAAATTTTAAAAGAACTATATGACATAGACTTTTGACATAGACATTAATCTTCCAATAGTTAATAGATATGAACAAAAATATATATCAATTATATTTTCCTACTTAACAACAAACTTATTGACCAGCCCTTGTACAATGGGCATTATTATGAATATGCTAGAAATAAGAAATACAACATTATAGGTTTATAGAGACAAAATGGAAAATGGTTAATTCTAAAACAATTAATAAAGTAATTTTGCATTTATTTTTATTATATTTTTTTACCTGATTGTGAGTGATTTGACAATGCCTGAAAAAATAACAATATGCAAACATAAAGTAATGTAAAACATAATATATATGTAATACTTAAGCAACTCACACTAATCAATTCAAACACATCCACCATCATAAAATTTGTAGTGATGGATTCATCGTCCAAAAGAGCTTTACTTCCAAATTGAAAAATACAATCTAAAGAAAAAGTTAATATAATTTTAAAACAAATTGCATTGATAATTTTATTAAATGTTTATGGATAATTGTTTTATACCTGAAAGTATAAATAATTCATCAAATGAATTCAACTCATTTGCCACTTCTATATTTGATACCGATTTACAAATGACTTGAAGTAAATCTTGCAGGAGGTTAGCACAATCCACATGATTATTGTTTTTGATAACTTGCTGTACTTCTTTGGTTACTGCTAAAATGATATCCTTTGATAATAGCTTACTTGATGGTTGACTATTTAAAGTTATAAGCTCAATATAATTTTTCATTATTCTGAAAAATAATAATAATAGAGTTGACAAATTTAAGTAAAATTTAGTAGAATTAAAAAGTTAAAAATGCCAACTTGGAAAGGGAATATAGGTAATTATATATATATTAATTCTATGGCAGTGTCCATGGAGCCTATTTGCCTGATAGGCTTTAGACCGATCACATTCTTAAAAAAAGCAGGTCTACTTGTTAAAAATGCACCTGTAAGTTAGAAAATCTATTCAAATTAATGATGCCAGAAGTCCAACATGAGTGCTTTAAATACATTTATTCTAGGTTGAAAGACATTAACCATTTGTATATTTTAGCTCTTTTAAAAGTAATGACTTAAATTATTTAAATTAATCTTAGTCAACCTTGCATTACTAAATAAAGCAGTCAGTGAAAGGTGTTTTTCAACTGCTAGCTGTCTAAAATAAAAACATGGAAACAATCATTAATGAATCAAAATAGATTCAATAATCTTAGTATTTTAAATATTCATAAAGATCAGAGACAATTTAAACACTCTAGACATTGCTAACAAATTATTATTATTTTATGTTTTAGTCTACTTTAAAATATCTACTCCTATTATGGTATATCATAGCATGTAAATGTTTATTACAAAATAACATTGAGGAGTACTTATATAATATTTGATAAAAATGCTGTTTATATAATAGTAGTTGTAGTACACTACTCATAGTCATACTGTTCTGTCTGAAAGGCATTTTATTTCTGACATTAATACATGTAAATAATTTAACACATAATAAAAAGTGTTCAAACATATAATGTATGTATTAATGTCAGAAACAAAATGAATATCAATTTCTCAAATTGATATTCCTGTAAGAAAGATTTAATCTCGCAAGCAACTGAAATAAAAAATTGTGCCTTTGGTAAAAACAGATGACTTCTTCTTATACTTTTGATGGTTTCAAATGAATTCAATTGTGGTTCCATGGTTAATGATGTGACATATATTTTTAAATATGGCAGGATTTCAAGGTCTTTCACAACAACAGAAATGTTTTCCAACCACCGATGACTGCAATAATTGTGTGGTAAATATGTACAACCTGTGAGACATCTGAAGTCTTCAGTATGAACTGGTGAGTCTAAAAAAGTAATACATGTGATTTAGGATTTCTTCAAACTTCCATTCACTGTCCTCAATACCTGCTCAAAGGGCATTATGAAATGAAGCACATGTAAGCCACATGATCCTGTCTAAAGAAGTTATTTTCCTGGATGGCATGTGCCGAGTCTTTATTCAAAAGTTTGAAAAGTTTGCTGGCCCATCAAATGACATTTGAATCAAATGCTGCATACCCAACTTTGTAATCAAGG
>JAYRBW010061408.1:0-10359 GCA_036023295.1 Invenusta paracnida | reverse complement strand
ACAGCGGTTTCTAACTAAATATTATATTATTAGCTGCGACAAACAAAAATGTGACGTCAGTACTATTCATGGGTATATTATGTATGTAGCTTTTAAACTTGCAGTACACAGGTGTATCGATGCGACGATATAATTTTGTCTTGTGGTTAAAAAGCAGTAATTAACCAATCACTGATGACCATGAGAAGACAAATATTGATTTATCTTGTGAACTTGTAAACATGCATACATTATTTTTTTTAAATAGCCAGACAAATTATGATATAATCATATTACTATATATATACAAATATAGTTATATTTTAATTAATTGAATATAAAAGTTATACCGTGTAATTAATTCCTTTATATTTTCCCAATAAATGGTAGGACAGCTCCAAATATTAAGTTACTTTATAATAATATCATATTAGATAAGAAAATGAATTATTCCTATTATTACATTATTATTATTATTTCAATTTCGTCAGCAGCTATAAATAGGAAAATTAACATACTAACTAATTTAAAGAAGTATAATGTTGTTTTTTAAACGGTGAAATGGTGGTTTCTATGAAAAACAAGTCGTTGCTTGGGGAAAATATAATTTTTTGGGCTCTTTCGACCATTTGCATTACGTATATGGTGAAAATGTCATAAAAACTGATTAATGTTTATAGGGGGTGATATATTGTGTTTGAACAAGAAGAATATATGATGAATAAATACAAAAAAGTCAGTTTGACACTTAATATGATGGGCTCTATAATAGCCATTGGCATAAAATTTGGAATACCTACCGGTTAAATTTTGACCCGCTGCCCAATAAAATTTGATTTATTGCAAAATATGAAATTGTTTTTAAATGGAAGCTATTTAAAAAAGGCCAATTCTTGTGATATTGTAATATACCTACTGTACTTAGATTTTCTCACATGAGCTAACAACCTACTACCTTATGTTTAGATATAAAATGTTTAAATAATTATATGCTATAATTGATATTATCAATTTTATCATTGGCTCACATTATATAAGAATGTAGATAGTCTCACTGTCTTACATTATTTTAATGTACATTGTATTTAAGCTTTTTTGTATTTTATTTGTGAGACGTTGCCATTTTATATATTTGATTATTTTTCTTCATATTATTTAATTTTTTATAGCATAAAAAATTAATATTCCAATTGAAACAAAATTCATTTTAATTTATAACAGAATAGAATGTTAAATGTTTCCATTTTCTGTTGTTTTAAATTGATAAATATATAATCCTTCTGATATTTCGAAAATTTAGTTTCGGATTTCTAGTCTACCATCGGAAAAAAATTGTTGTAACTAAAAGGTATATATTTACAAATCCAAATTTTTAAACTTCATTCAAGATTTTCATATTAATATTATATATAAAGTTAATTTTTGTATGTATTTTAAATATTATGTTAAATATTAATATTTTCTCCCTTGTTATTTACAAGTAGTTATTAACATAACAATGTTAATGTTTTGTACTAAGTCTATTTAAAACTACAATTACATGTATAGCTATAGCTAGTACTTAATAAGAGTAAGAGTATCAGGGTATCAAGAAAAAAACGTACCCAAGTCAAAACGTACTCTATTCAAAACATACCCAAGTCAAGGTGTACCTTTGAACTACAAAGTACAAGGGGTGAGGTCAAAGTTATGGATTGGTCTCAGCTGTGAGTCCAAAAGGGTTTAAGTCAAGTACTAACTCCATTCACAAAAATTAAGAGTACAAATTAATACTTGACTAACCTTTGACTAAAACTAGACTAACTAATTTTTAATATGTAGTTAAATGAAAGTCCTAAATAAATTGTACTTTAAGTTTAGGCAGGGCACAAATGATGTATTGTTTACCGGGATTATAATCTTGAAAAAGGCAAACCCATACACAGGCATTAACACATGATGATTTTCCAAAAAATTGAATACATTTTTTT
Source organism: Invenusta paracnida (assembly GCA_036023295.1). Lineage (NCBI taxonomy): Eukaryota > Metazoa > Platyhelminthes > Proseriata > Coelogynoporidae > Invenusta > Invenusta paracnida. Next base: position 8,410 of record JAYRBW010061408.1, on the reverse strand, counting down.
ATATTTGTAATTGTTGACTTCAGACTGAACCTATTTGTGTACTATTTTTTATATAAATAAATGTGTATAAAATAAGAGTAGTTTTTTATATATAGTAAATACAAAAATGATGAATGTACTTGAAATTTAGAAGAATATAGCAATATAAAACTTAATCTTACTTAGTAGAACTATTTTGAGTAATGTTTAAAATATGCATGTGTTAGTGGATTTAGTAAAGTAAAACAAATCACCAAATAAATATTTACTTCAGTCAATGTTTATGGAGTGGATCTCAGAAAATTTGTAATACAGATATTTTACAGTAATACAGGCTTTTTGTGTATTTTAATAACTCTAATAACTTTAATAACTCAACATTTTGTAAAGGGAGAACCACCTTTTTATTATTATGTTGAAACACATAGTAGACCAACTTGTTTCAAACAAATTTTATATTTACATTGCATATTATAAACATAGAAAGCACGTTTTAGCCTGCTTTCAGCACCTGGAGCCACAATTGTAATATCTACTAAAGATATTAATTAGTAAAATAATAAGCTTCCCACAGTTATACTGAATAGGGATCATCAGCAACATACATTACATATTGTAATACCACAACACTATTCTTTGCATGAAACACCTATTTTATATTAGTTTTGTCTTAAACATATAAAATTATATTTCAAATCACTTATTCAAATATTTACAATTCATCGACAATTTTTGTCAAAAAAGTTTCAGGTAACCGGTAAAAATCACTGAAAAATCTAAATTTATGTGTTCAAACTGGGGATTTGAGATATATACCCACTACCTGGTATACTTACAAAACATCATTTGTTCCCTACCTTATGAAATTGCAATTTTACAATCTTAACCCTTTTTGGTTTTGCAAATCACAATAATTTATTTAATGAAGGGTCAAAATTAAAATGAACTACGTATCAATAATATATATAATAGGTTTACATTATATTTCCAGTTCTGATTATTTAAAAATGCACTAAATATATTGCATATAGAATAAATAGATTTTTTAAATTATAGTCATTAGTAAGATTCACTAATTAATGAGTGGTACCTATGTGTCTTTATATATGTATACTATGGTTTTTACATTTTACAAACTATGATGATAGTGCAAATGTTATTATTTTAGTATGGTGTTTTATCATACTTTTTTCCATACTAATATATAATTTTGTCATGCATTAATATATGTATGTTAGCTATTTTTTAACAAATAATTATTCTATGCAAGAAATAATACCAATACTGATTGATCTAATTTTTTGGAATAAGAAAATTAAATAGTAATATAAGAAAATTTCTTTATGATCTCCTAGCTGATATGTTTATTAACATTTTAGAGACATTCTGGGGTGGGAAGCAAGATGGACACTGCTGGCTGAATTAAACTAGATATGTATTTAGGTGGCTAGATCAGTAATAATGTAAAATAAGTCGAAACAATATAAAGAATATATAAATAAATTCATATAGCATATCAGTTAAGTTTTACACTCAAAAGAATGGCAATACTTATTTACAACAAAATACAGTTTTAGAAAGTATTATTGTATCACCAAACATCCAATAAACCGAGAGTTGTAGCCCCTACAGATGCTGGGCCACCCCCAGAACCTTGTGCCTTGCCCCTTGTGCATACAAATGATATCTATAAACATATGAATCAATACAGGGGTGTTGCAATGGGCTGGTTGATACAGTTTTAACCAGACCACTATTTGTCCAAAAAATTCCACCAAAAATGCCCCCATCCACTGTATCCTGGTGTTGGTTGTAGCTTACACTGGACCCCTTGTAGCAACCAGACAACTTGAAATCTGCTGGTGCAGGCCCTGCAATATATATATAAACAAGAATGTATCAGTTGCAATAAGTCTATTAATTACAAATTTTGAGTAAACAACAATCTGCAAAGAAAAGGAAAATACAAAAGAATGTATAATATATACAATACAATAGAACCAATCACCAAGACAATTAATGTAATAAGGGAACTAGATATAATACTGTCTAATATATTTATACAAACAGGATAAACCTGTATCATTTAGTTTGCATGAATATGATTTGTATAGATTTCAGTCAAGTTTGTTGCACCATATTTAATTTATGGACTATATACATTGCTTTAAAATAATATGTAACAGGAGACATTTTATAAAATATTTAGTATGTTGCACCATGTGAATTTGGCTGGCCCAGCTCTGATGTACCAATGGCAATTGACACTTAAACTTAAATCAATATATTAATAAATATAATTATTTCTAAATTTATTATTTGTTTATTTAGCATAAGTCATAGGATTTTACCATCATTTGAAGAAAAAAATTTGGGAAGCTAAAATATAGGATTACTAATATTAATATATGAATGTCTATATAAGAATGATATCTATATTTTAAAATGTTTAAAATAGGGTACTACTAATACTAACTGTTGAATTTCACACCTCCAATTTATTTCATTTACATTAAGGGACTACATTATCAACAGAAAATAAATAGTGACTGCAATCACATTATCAAAATTATATGTCTATTAAAAATACAGTTGCATTTAAAATTTTTTCTATTGACAATATAAAACATTTAAATAGTTATGACTATCTTGTCTAATGCTCATTACTAATCATTTTTGATATGGTCCATTTTTCTATTAAAAAAGAAAAGGAAAATAAAACCCTTAAATTATAGTATATACTTTTAAATAAAAAGCAATGTCAATTTTTGAATCACACTATATATAAGTACAAGAAAATTTAGTATTTCTTAACATGATTATTTAGTATATATATGTTTGATATATAATTAAAAACTCATATTTATAGTTATTGTTAATCCTGTCAATGAAATTTTATATTTGAACCACCGCTTTATATCAGGACCACCATTTATATTTAAACTAATTATATTTTGTCAATGATTAATAACAAATGATACAATTGTGATTTATCATATGGCATAACAAATATTAACCTATTGATAATATTATAATCATGCACTATCAGTTAATTTTCTCATGCACTTCACTCGTAAGATGCATAATTTGATTAATTAATTAATGTACAGCTATATAAGTATAGGTATATTACTCTAATCATACAATTACTCATATTCAAACTTTACAAGTAGAGTTTTACATTTAAAATAGTATTGTAATCTCCATATCATGATAATAAATGCATTTATTGTACAGGATATTATCTGAAAATAGTTAATTTTTTTATAGTCTTTTTACTTTTATTTTTAATTAATTTCAGTTTTATATGATTTACTTTTCTAAAATTTAAATTACTTCCATTATTCAATATTAAATACAAATTAGAGTAAATGATATTAGTAACTCCATAAATTCAAGTTTTGGCCAGAACATCATATATGTTTAGTATTTCATGTTAGTAGTTAAACCACTTACTATAATTTGCATTTCTCTATGGTAACTAGGTAATAATATTATAAATTACTTCACATCATTGTTTATTCATTACAAAAAGGAATGTGACAGTATTAAAGCCAGTTTATTGATATAAAATAACTCCAATGAAAGGGTGGTTAATCTCTTCCTTTATTTAAAACAAATGAATGACTGTTTTCACACTTCACATATATCTTTTCCGTGTATTTTTATTGGTTGAAATGGTGTAATATCAGTTTTATCAATAATATCTTAGCCAAATGGTTATTATTATTATTCAATATTAAATATTGGGGTGATTATAAACAGATTGGTTATACATTATTTTAATATAATGTGTATAATTTAATTTTTCAAGTTTGCTAATTTTATTTATAATTAATATAAATATAGTTATATAACATTATTTTACATTAATGTGTTGGAAACAAAATTAAGACAACATTGGTTAGCAATTATTTTAAATGCCAGATATACATATTTCATTAATTATATTAATATTACATCAGTTTAACTAAGGAATATTAATTATAGTTGTGACATAGAAATAATAAAGCCTGAATATAAACTGTGATATAAAAGCTATTAAAAGTGTTTATACATGGTTTGCAGTGTCTTTGTCATTTATTATTCTTAATACTACTAAAATAAGAGTAATATCTAATTTTATTTTATAAAAAGCTTCATTTCAAAAATCATTTTACTTAGCCAAGATTTCTGTAACTCTTTTCAATTAAAAATTTGCTTAGAGTTAAAGAATAATTTATGATATTACCTACTAACATTTGCACATATTAATAGTTTTTAATGGCATCTTTAAAATTGTGATAAATTAAAACTCCAGGCTTATTTAGGTTTTCAAAGTGATTTTTTGCATACAAATGTGTTTCAGGTGGCTGAACCTATCCGAGTTACCATTTATACTATAGCACATCTGTATATTATGTGTAGCATATTTTCTAACAATAAGAATTACCAGTGAAATGGTAATTTAAAAGGTTGGAAAGGTTATGGACATTATTATATTACCTTATAATGGTCCTGTATGAATGTATGACTTGCAAAAGGGCAATATGAGGCCCCAGTGAGTGGATGAGAGAAGGGCGGTTACTTTAGACTGATGTATGAACACTGTCATGTTGACCCACAGTTTTAAATCACATTTTACTTCCCATGACTTAAATCTATTTTCTAACAATAAGAATTACCAGTGAAATGGTAATTTAAAAGGTTGGAAAGGTTATGGACATTTTGTTACATTTAGTTAAACAAGGAATATTTGACAGGTATCTCAAATAACAAGCTCGATAATACTCCATAATGGAGGGATGAGCTTTATTGGAAGAAGAAGTAGAATCGTTACATATAACTGGAAATATCTATTTTTAATTGGTTTCTTTGATAAAATATACGGATATAATTATAATCTTTACTAACTAAGTCACTATAACTTATGCACATATATCAATAATGAAATGTGCCTAGACGGGCATTGTGGTGGATTCATTTTAGATTTTTTATTACCAATAAGAAATTTCATGAATTATGTAAGATATATATATTTTTGTGTATTCTTAAAAGCATGCATTGCATATTTAATTAATGCGTGTATTGTTGTATCCGTAATGTTATTATTTTCAAATTCAATAAATTCAAACTGAGTAATACAAAAAAGACTTGAAAGATATGATAAGTAGCAGTTATGTTACGTCATATTCACAATTAAGTAGCAGTTCTGTTACGTCATATTCACAATCAAGTAGCAGTGCTATTACGTCATATTCACAATCAAGTAACAGTGCTATTACGTCATATTCACAATCAAGTAGCAGTTCTGTTACGTCATATTCACAATCAAGTAGCAGTGCTATTACGTCATATTCACAATCAAGTAGCAGTTCTGTTACATCATATTCACAATCAAGTAGCAGTGCTATTACGTCATATTCGCAAATCAAGTAACAGTGCTATTACGTCATATTCATAATCAAGTAGCAGTGCTGTTACGTCATATTCACAATCAAGTAGCAGTGCTATTACGTCATATTTACAATCAAGTAGCAGTGCTGTTACGTCATATTCATAATCAAGTAGCAGTGCTGTTACGTCATATTCACGATCAAGTAGCAGTGCTATTGCGTCATATTCTATTAAACGCTATTTTTCTAGATAACTGCATCTGGTGGTACAATTTTTGTATTTAAACTTATCGAATCTGGTTTATTTAAAAGTTTTTTATTTATGTATTTGTTTAACAAAACTCTGACTTCTTGTTCTCTTCTCTTGCTCAGATCTCCGTGAGAAGTCTACAATGTCCGCGATATCAGATGAAGTCGCAGCTTGTCAGGCCGAATTGACCAACCTTGACGCCACCATCAGCCAAGTGGAGACAGCCTGTAGTGGCAACTCATCGCCTTCTCAAGACCTCATTGCTCTTCACTCGGAGTTGAAAGAACTGCGTCAGTTGACAGAAGATCGATTACTTGAGCTGAGGAAGAAGGCCCTTCTAGCGATGGTAGACCAGCAAGAGGCAGACGTTGTGGCTGCCTCAGGGTCGGAGACATGTGACGACTCGAGTAGCGAGGACGAAGATACGAAACCACCTCGACTAAACATGGATTCTGCTGAGGATCTCCGGGGTCAACGATGCAGTATCCCTCACTGGACAGCCAATGGACTCTTCTTGTATCAGAATGCTGTCATCTCGGAGCACGATAGTGGCGATACCGCTGCGCAGGTCCTGCTCTGTAACCCCACGCGCCTCAGTGAACTGCCCTGTCCACGTTGGCTGGAGGACAGGTGTCCCGCGGGTCACCAGGAGTGTCCACACTCGCATGGTCTGTCGGTGCCGCTGGCCAAGCTTCACGTCTACTCGGAGCCCGACTTTCAGAGTGAGGAAGCACTCAAAGAGGGCAAATGGTGTCTGGCTCAATTGACACACACCCAGGACTCGCAAGAATACGAGAAACTTTGGCGTCACTGTCAAATCGTCTCGACAGACTTCTCGGAGCAGATGTGCCACGTTCGTCTGTCACGTCGAGAGGATGATCTGACGGTCTGGCCGGTGCCTTTAGATCGTGTGCTTCCGCTTGCCTCCTCGTCTGACGCCTCTTCTGAGCTCGAAGAGAATGGAGAAGAGGAGGAGGAGGCTTCAACCGAGGAGAGGGTTGCGTTTGGCGCTTGGGAGAAACACACGCGCGGTCTGGGGTCCCGCCTGCTTCTTCAGATGGGTTTCAAGCCAGGCCAGGGCCTTGGGCGGGCGTGTCAGGGCCGTGTAAGTCCCGTGCCAATCGTAGTCCTGCCGGCCGGACGGTCCTTGGATGCGGCCCTGTTGCCTGACACTGTTCGCAAGAGAAAATCCCGGTTGAGGGAAGCCGCGAAAGGAGACGCCAGTGCAGCCACAACTGCATCTCACACCGTCTTCGATCTCATCAATAGTCGCCTCGATGCGCCCACTTCCTCCTCCGAGGCCGGTGGCGGTGGGCCGAAGTCGAGGAGTGTTGTGGCGCCGCCGCGAGTGATTGGGGAGCGGTGTCTGGACCAGAAGTCGGACCGGTCCCTGGCGGTGCAGGCCTATGAGACGGACCGGGAGATTGGGAGGACGCGCGAGAGGATAACTCGTCTGACTGGGGGTGTGGAGAGGGGGGGACTTCGAGGTGGTGCGGACCAATTGGCCGAGGCGGAGGCCTATCTGAGCCGACTTCTGGCGTCCAATCGGGCTTTAGAAGAGCACCGAAAGCGTCGCAATGACAAGAAAAAGTTGACTGTCTTTTAGGGGGGGGGGGGGCTTCGGTTGTGACGCAGTGTTCATCCATCTCTGCTGCTATTAGTTACGTTTTTGTAAATAGTTGATATCGTATTGTGTACAGAAATATATACTTTATCCACAGGTCTGCTGTATATTTGAATCTATGTCCAGTCTTTTCATGTCTCAATTTGTTATTTGTTACATTATTAAATGTACTCCCATTTCTGCACATATTCTGACAGATACTTTTTAGTACGTATTCTTTGGCATAATAAAAGAATTATAGCTGTCTTATTTTGCTGCTAGTATATATCTAGTTCCGATTTTGTTTTACTTTTTTGGTTTTTATCTGTCTCAAAAATGTAACCTCGCGTATAGTTAAAGAAATACGTGGTTTGGTCTCTACGAAGTCAGCAAATTAGGGGTATTTAATTACAATAATTGTTAAAAATACTGTACCTATATGTGTAGGTACCTAAATTTAATTTTGTTATCTGACTATAATATGTAGAAAGTATTATGATCTAGCGACAGATAAATAGAGACTAATTCAGAACTATATAACATAACATTCAGCTGTTTTATAAGAAAGATTTAAGTTTTCTAATATGATTTTGCAGAATTACAATCGGGGAAATGATACATTTAATTCCCTCGCATGTAATTAAAACGATATGTATATAGGCTTAGATTTAAATAAATGCATCTTAATACAATTTTTAACGTGTCAATATATGTATATGGCCCGCATTACGACCGCGCAAGATATATTGTAAACCCGAATATATAAATTTTTACTGCAATCAGTATAATATTAAATGCAAAATATAATGCCAATATTTATTTATAGTAAGTTCTAAAAGTATTTTGTATTAATGGGGCCAAACTTATAACACCCCGAGCATAACTCGAATAGGCCAAATATTGTAACCCAATATGTCAACCCGAAACAAATTATTTCCTAAAAATTGTTCTTAAACTTCATTTATTCATGTAGAATGTTCGATTTATTTGTTATTTAATCGTAATTTATTTTTATTAATAAAAAATGTTTGCCCTACACCAACCCAAAATAATATTAATATATTGCCCCTAAAATCCTTTAACACCGATTAGTGAGATGCTACGAGAGAGCCACAAATCGTGTTAAGGGTAAGAGTTTCAAAATGTGTACAATTGACTTCTTAGAGTGTCTCACGACTTTGTTGAGACACTACGTCTTCAATA
>JAYRBW010061407.1:0-10360 GCA_036023295.1 Invenusta paracnida | reverse complement strand
AGTAATCAAAATCAATAACCATAGATTAAATATGTCAATCTATGGATTTTAATGATCAGAGAAATTTAATTCTCGAATTATAAACATCCAATATAATTTATTGTCAAATAAACATGTCATATATATTTGATGAAAAATGAGCATAATTCTGGTTAACAGATTATATTGTTCTTGTTATTTTAACCAATAAAGTGTTAGAATATTAATAGTTGGTGATTCGTATAGTGAATCATTTCAAATTGAATGATAATATTATAAGTAATAACGAAACTAGTAGAAACAAAAGTTATCTAGACAGATAGTTAGATTTTTGAAAATGTGCAATATGTTTCTAAACATTAGATATAATTTAATTTGAAGATTTATTGAAACATCCATGCTACATAAAAACAAATTTAATAATATCATGACGTATGAAAACATATTAAATAAGAAAGACAAAAAAGCAACGATGGTATTGTCAGTGAACTCAACTGTACATTAATTTAAATTTAATAATAATATGAAGATATTATATTAAATAAGAAAGAAAAAACAAGAATAATATACAATTAAATGACAATTGCTAATCTATTATTTTAGTAACAGTTGGTGTTTTAAAGAGACAAAATACAAAAGTCTCTAGATACCACACCCCTGGACATTATAAACTACAAACCTTTTTAAGGTTTGATAAAGGTATAAATAATGACAGTCTTTGTATGTGTGTAGTTTATATTGCCCAGAGGTGTATAAAACTGTGATAGAGATAATACACTTATTTAGCGCTTTTGAATGTATTGTCGCTAAGAATAACAGCTTTATTTTCGTAAAAATATCTGAAAACTCTTGTTTTTGTATTTATATTAAATCCAAATATGTGGAAAACTCGTTTTATCATGTAACGTTCTATCCCATTCTGCGCAAAAATAATATGACAGTAATGTATGTGCGCATAAGATTAATAATAACAAACAATTTATAAAAAATTAAAAAACTGCAACTTATATTGAATATTCTGACCACAGAAATTAAGCAATTTAATACAAGTAAAACCAAATCTATGATTCTGCCAATAATGTGTATACGGGAATATAGTTATAAGAGTCCATGTAATGTATGTCCTATACTAAATTACTAACATGTTTGATATATTGACATATATGAGGATATTGTTGACAAAATACCAAATATTTAAATTTAACACATGGCAAGACAATAAAAAACATAGATAAGTTAATAAAAATGGTATATTTCTTTATAAATAAAATTGTTAAATTATATTGAAAAAAATTATCGTATATTGAATACGAACAGTTTATCAAACGGCAAAATAAATGTGCAATCTGATACTAATATTAAATAGTTATCGTATTTCGATAATATAATACATTAGCAAATTAAAGAAATAATATATTTTGCAAAATATGAAATAAGTAGTTTAAATATTCAAATGACATCACATACGTAATTCCTGGATGAACGTGGAACTTCTTTTTATCTTTACGATACATCTTCATAAATTCGTCGTGCCGAGCCGTTTTCTTCCAGACATAGTAGAATTGTACGATCTCACCAACTGTCTTCGATTTCAACTGTAGAACAAGGAGTGAATCAATGTAAATAGACGTAAAAGATATAATAAACTGCGCTTCAATAGAATTAATGGCAAATACTATATTTTAAATAATTTTAACATTAAAAGATAATTCTGTTGTTAATATTCTTTTCGTGCTTAACATCCAAATCAGGATTCATATGCGTGTATAAAAAAATCAAATCTGTTCAGATTATATAAATAACTTAACTTTGACATTTTTATACAATTTTGCACAGAAAGCTCAATTTAAATTGCAAACCGTATTATATAAATTAGTTGTCCATTACGAAACGATACAACCAGTTAATCAACCAAAGACCTCTCAGAAATATTCTCAACAAAGATTTCATGTTAAAGGAGAAACCAGTCGCAATAGATACTTGCGAATGCGATAAAATAAGCATAGATTTGAAGAATCGCCATAATTTGGAATACCTTTGCCGGATGTGAAAATAAAAGAAGGTATCAATTTAGTCATTGAAATGAAATTTTTGGAAGAGTTGCCTGAGCTCAATGTCACAATCAGAAACCTTGACACGGTCATTCGGATCGAGCTACAATGGTTAATGTTTCTCGGAGAAGTAGAATGTACCTTTTGTACGGTAATCCTTGTTCGTGGATCCACAAAGTCAAAGACAATATATTTGGTAAGTTTTTAGCAAATGTCATGTTAGTGTTAATATATTTACAATAAACAACTGAACATGCTTATTTAACCAGTTAGAGTGATAATAATAAGTTAGCCAGATACAATATGTACAATTGTTGATAGTTGTACAGAATTAACATTTCCGAAGGATCAATTGATAAGTATCTAATTTTAATAATTGTATATAATTGACATTGTTTCTATTAGAAACATTCATTTTATTGTCTGACAAAATTTTCTTCCAAAAATATATTCTAAACTTCAAGACGTGTACACCATATAAAAAATCAAGGCATTTAAATATAAAATTCAAGCCTTTTGAGATTGCGTATGAACCCTGCAAATACAAATCAAAGATGATTGATTTCAAATAATGTAATTCTGGCTTTCAATAATAACTAAAGTGTTTTATTGAAAAATACAAAAACTTAAATCAAACTATTAGATTAAATTATAGTCCGATAAAACCCGTTTAGAGATATATCTTTTAAATAAAACAAAATAGAGTACACATAAGTTAAGTATACTGGTAATTAGGAAGAAAAGGGTTTAATATTTTATCAAATGAAATATTAATTATGTACTTTATCAGTATATTTAATTAAAATTTGATATAAAAATCTCTAAATTACCAAACGAAATATAAAAAACAGAATATGTTATGCAACAAATAATACCATTAAGACATTAAACATATATTAACTTAAATAAATATGTAACTCACTTTAGAATCTCGAATACGATAAAAATTCTTGTTGTAGACGGCAAACCCACGCTCAAATGCGGCACATTCATGTTCGGACCAAGTGTTTAGATAGGTCGGAATATCTGAAAAATAACGAAGCAAATATCATGTTACATATTATTACAGATTTAGTCATAAAATTATTTCAAAACACTTCAAATAAGGCAATAAGATATAAATGACCATACCTGAAGGTACAACTGATTTGTTCTTTAATCGACGAAGAGATTCATCAATGTGATAATCACTTTGCATAAGCCAAAATAATGCCTAAAAGAAATGGAAAATTATAACAATAATTTATCTAAACATCTGCATGCAGAAACACATAAATTAAGTGTTATAATGAAAAATAGAATTTACAAATTTACAAAAAAAATCAAATAAAAGTAACAAGCCATTGGAGAAGTTTGAAAACCTAAGCATTAATCAAGCCATAACACCTGAAAGAGTTTTATTTATGGTAAAAATAGTTTATATATAAAGGAAAAGTGGTTTTTCATCAAATACTCTTAGAAACTTTTAGCATAATATTGATATTTTTCATCGTCCTTACCATTAATATTTTTTAAATCAAAAGTTTTCGGAGTTTTAGTTTTTTTTAATCAATCGATTTAATCAATTATTGATAGGATAATCTTACAATAACCTGAAACATTTTTATTTTCTAGTAAATTAGAAGTGTAGACCTGACTAGAAATTAGTAAATCACAATAAAAATCTAAAAATAAAAGCTAACGTTAACTATAAATTTTAAATAGTTTAAATTTTCTACTACTGTCAAATTTATAAATAGTATGACACAAATATACCTCTTCATCATCGGGAGTGCGCGTTTTTGGAGGAGGTATGTTTACTGCAGTAGAATAACGACGAATGTAACTGACGACTTCCTCTTCAGGAAGTCTGTCTGATTCCCATAGCAAGCGTCCTTCGGAGCAGGGTGGAGAATCAGAGTCGGAACAACCAGAAGAGAGTGAAGTTTCTAGAGGTACTTCAACTTGGTACTGTTCACCGATTCGAATTACCTGAAACAATAGAAGGAGAATAGGGGAGAAAGATAAAAACCAATTAAAAAATTAATCAGTTATAATACCATATTTTACCAAATTAAGTTACAGTATTCAAATAAAAATTTAAAAAGATTGGAGCGCCGGGGTATCGATCCCCGTACCTCTCACATGCTAAGCGAGCGCTCTACCATTTGAGCTAGTGCCCCTTCTTAATATTCATGGATAATTATAGAAGCCAACACTGACTTGACACTGAAAGATCAATTCACTAATATTTTATTATTTGTGGAACCTACATCACCTTAAAATTACATAGCGTTTGCACTGTTTTTTACAATTAATAGTTATGATACAACATTTAATTATTCATTTCCGCATAAGCGAAGTAGATCACAATGTAAGTGTGATGTCAAACATAACCACACAAATCAAAATGTATTCGAAATTGTATCTAGACGCACTTTTTTAAAAACTTATTTTTAGTATTAATCATTAAACTTATAATATTGCTTGATGTAGAATGGTAATTTATATATATTAACCTGTTATAAAAATGTTAAAACTATAATTTTACATTTCAAAGAGTATTGATTACGTCTTATTACTGACCACTACCAAAAAATGTGAATGGTGGGTACCCAAATCATCCATTAATATTAAATGAATCTAAAGTTTTAATCTGTCTACATTTTAATTCACGTGATTATGTTTTGACTCGGCCACGAATATAACATACTTTTTAATTTTATAAATATAATTGAACTGGAGTATGCTATCTTTGTTTACATTAATAGAAATTACACTCTCTAAAGATTCAGAAATGGATAGCATACTCAATACTCAAATCAAATAAATATATAATGTTATGATCGTATCTAAATATTTTATGTGTATTACAATTTGCCATTCTAATCATTTATGGGCCACAAATCCGAGAAAATACACCTGTGAAATAAATACAAACGAACAAAAATTAAATAGTACCACTTAGAAGTTTTATAACTAAAAAACAAACCGCACTATGAATAACAATGAATTATTATCCCAATCTTGATGATTTATAAATCTGAGTTTGAATAGTTAATTATAAAGCCAAAAAGCTGCAAATTCTATAGTAACTTATATTTCAACGTGTCATACGGCCTCCTCAGAAATAGAAAAGTATTTGTTATTTATCTAACATGATGCTGGAGATAAATTACCATTTAATATTTAACATTCTAATATTCAACTAGCTGATTAAAAAAACAAGTGAAATAATTTGGAGATTTTAATTGCATACTGTATACGTTTGAGTCTAATCTTATATAATAAGTAAAAATTGCTATGCTTATTTCATATAAAAATAATAAAAACTTATATAATTTACAACATACTTCCTTAAAATACCAGAAATATATCTGATTATTTGAATAATTCAAATTATGTCAATGGATAAAAAAAACATATTGTATTTATTATTTATGTATTATTTCGAAAAATTATTATTATTGTTGAATTTACTTATATTAGTCTTACAATCCAGATTAAAAATATCATAACTTTATTCATTGTTACTTAATTTGTGGCATTATTAATATTTTAATTTCCACATTTATAAATAATAGTCTACAATTAATTCACAATGTTAATGTTCTATATGTTTAAAATTATATAAATAAATATATAATAATTTCTGGTTTAATTAATGTATTAGTTTTAAAATGATGGCGACATAATATAAGCAAATTAACAACCATGATCTGAATAATAAACTATTAGGAAATAAGATAAAATAAGTGATTTAAAATTCGACGTGATGATAAAGTAAAATATTATATAATGATACATTAATAGGAATTTTCTTGTACAAAAGCAGATGACGTTTATACATTTCTTTGGATAAACAAAGGAAACACTTATTTGAACACAACGGAAAATAACTGAGTAAAAATATACCCAATATATATATCTTTGAGCTGATGCCCACCTTTGTCAAGGGAAGTGCATTTTCTTAGTTATGTATTTTTTATATTAGACAATTGCTAAAAACCAAAGAAGTTATTTAATTATTTGATCTTTTAAAATACCATTTTTTAAATATTTTAGACATCATCAAAACAGAATCCTATAAAATAAAATTGTACTAATTTTTCTAAGGCAATTAAGTAACAGATATTTTGAAAACGTTCGAAAATAAATGATCTCACAACGTTTTGTTTTTCTTTATTTAAATATTGTATCTACCATAACAATAATATTAAATAAATAATAAAATTAGACGACACAACTGAAATATTTTCTATGAAAATCTAAACATGTAAAAATTGTAGGTAATTACAAAAATCATTAATACGACAGTAATAATTTTTACTATTATCATATAGAATGGTAAATAGTCATAATAATAACAAATATTCATTTATAACCATGCTTTTTCTAATAAAGAAAATTAATTGGATATTCTTATTAAGAATTAATACATTCGTCGACATTTAGATAGAAATTATCTTTAGTATGCACTATTAAAACTCTCCGATCTATACATTATTATACAAGCTTGAGTATATTATAAAATGAGTACACACCCCCTTCCAAGCCATAGAAGCATCATGCTTTGGGTCATAGTCTTCATCATCATCGGAATTATAGGCCATGGAGGAACTAAGGCCGCTTCCAGCTGAAAGCAATTGACAAAAATCAAAATGAAACATTACTGGGAAATATTGGATAAAAATAACTTTAAGCACCTAGAAATAAAAATTGTCTTTATTAATTTTTTATGTAAATTACTGAAATCGAGAAATAGCTTAGATTAAAACTTTTAAAATGCGCTTAATACTTTACTTAAAGCTTTCATAGTTTCAAGTTTATCAAAAAGTTTTCAATATTTTGAGGTCACAGTAGGTCTTAACCTTAGTTTTAAAAAAATTTAAGCGACTTAAAACTTCGATGGGTATTTTTTAATAAAACCTGCTTTGACCTCGCTAAATGTGCATGAATATAGTTATAGATAAAAAAAGACAGACGAACAAACACTAACAAAGTTCTATAAGTTCTTTATGAAAACGTTTGCAGCGGTTATTAAAATTGATGCCAACATATTTGGAAAATTCGCCTTGAAATATTCTTACAAACAATTCGAACTGATTATTGTCTAACTAAACAACAGAGAAATTTGAGATCAAACAATCCTATGATAGAGGCTGGCGCAAGTGGATTTTAAACCATGATTAGTCTTTTTACCTGAAATACCAACATTTTAAACATGTTCAAAAGATTTTCCAAAGATGGTTTATTTACCCGATAATTTTTGTTTAGAACCGATGGTTGAAAATAGAACCATTTGCAATTTGCTGATCTCAGGGAAAGAACTAAAACAAAGTTATATGACAACGGCCCGGACTTCTGTGGACTAATGCTCCCGAAAACCTTCTCGCATATCACATCCTTATTATGTTTTGATATCACTCCTAATGATTTTTAGTGACAGAGCACGTCCATTCCTTTATAGACATTTTCCAAAAAGAAATCTTTGAAAAATGTATAGCACTCACTTCCTTTTAAATTATGTTGAAACCTCGCAAAGATTGATATTTTACTCCTGTTTTTTTACTTTATAAGCGTAACAAAAGAGATGTTCATTTAATTCTTCCCGTGTTGACAATCGTATATTTTTCCAAATTTTAAAGCGTTACATGCACTAGTCGTGCAAAATGTTGAATAATTGTATTCTTCAGTACTGAACTTTCTCAGAATTTATACATTTTTTTACACAAGTTTGAAAAATTGACTATTTTCTCGCCGCAAAATGTAACTATTTTCTTTAGAATCCGGGAAAATATAGTCATATAGTGGTACATGTACAGGGTTCATAAAAAAACCCAGCAGCTGACATTTTGGAAGCTTCCGCGGACTATAAATATTTTAATAACCAGATGCAATGAATTGTGCCTATAGTATAAGAAGATTATATTATTCATATGTACAATTTATTTAGTTACAAATGTAAACATGCTAATGATATAGTTCATGGAATGGTTTATAGTACAGACATGGTAGATAAAAATATTTACATTAATAAAATGAATTCAATTGTATTTATTTAGTTACAACTGTAAACATGCTAATGTTAATTATACTACAGGTCATGGCATGTTCATATTCATGGATTTCTGGAAAAGTCTCAACCAATGACTTGGACAAATTCATTGTTTGAGAAAGTTGCAGTTGATAATTGCTGATGTTTACTTAAAGGTCTGAATATTGAAATAATTATAACTTAAAACAAAAGCTGAATATGATCTTAAGAAATAATAATACTAATAATTGCACATATTGCAAATTTTTTTACTGTTTAAAATTGGTTAATGCAGCAACAAAATTTGTTGTTGTTAACATTTTTCTCCCACTGACCTTTTTTCACCAACTTTTTTATAAAAAACCTTATTTTCTCTGACTTTTGTCATGATTTTGAAAAACCCTGACTTTTTGCTGATGGAAATGAACCCTGTTTATTGACTTAAAATTTTATTTAAACAATTCAATTTTTATATATATACTTAATAAATTAAAAAAGATGCAATGTGTTTATTTTATTTACAATTATAAAATACATTATATACAAAAACATTCCCATTGAAAATGTTGATTGTTCCTAAGTACATAGGAATCACTATCTGCTAATAATAAAAATAATTATTTGTTGGCTTAAAATTTTATTTAAACAATTGAATTTTAATATATACTTAAATTAAAAAAGATGCAATAAAGTTTTTATTTTTTTACAATTACAAAATACAATTGAGTAAAAAATGCCCATTGAAAATATTGATTGTTCCTAAGCACATAAAAATTGCTTTCTGCTAATAATTAAAGTAATCATTTGTTGGATTAAAATTTAATTTAAACAATTCAATTTTTATATGTACTTTTCTACTCTTTTTGTGGCTCATTGCTTGATGAGGCATTTGTAGAATAAATGAATTCACCTTTATATGCAGATGTTTATCAATAATTAACTAGAAGTGCTTGAAGTATTACTGTACCTAACGAAAAAATTATTTGATATTATCTAATGAAGGAAATATCAATAGATAGAAGTGTTAATTTAATTGGCCAGCACAGATATAATCTATATATACTTCAAGTCACTTGATGTAGAGTATTCTTTCACCCCCTATACCACTATCATATTGATCCACACAACAAGATGTATTCTAATCAAATGTGAAAGAAATGAAATTAATAGATATCAAAGTGTCTGTATATATAATCAGATACTTAAGAAAAATAATTTTAATAGGCAATTTAAGAAAATAAAATGAAAACATATTATTGTTTTTTTAATTTAAGTATATATATATGTATATATATAAATTCAACAAATTATTACTTTAATTATTAGCTAAAAGTGATTTCTGTTAGGTTTATGAACATAATACAACCAACATTTTCAATGGGTATTTTTTTCCTAAAATATATTTTATAATTGTAAATAAAATAAAAACATTATTTTGTATTTTTTAATTCAAGTATATATATAAAAATTGAATTGTTTAAATAAAAATGTTAGCCAACAAACTTTAATTATTATAATATTAGCAGATGGTGATTGCTATAAGTTTAGGGATATAATACAATCAACATTTTCAATGAGCAATTGAAAAAAAATTAAGAAAATAAGACATAATATTATCATATCTTTTTAAAATTTCAGTAGTTATATAAAAATAGATTTTAATAAAATTTTAAGTAAATAAATGATTACTTTAATTATTAGTAGAAAGTGATTCCTATGTGCTTAGGAACATAATACAATCAACATTATGTTCATCAACATCAATATGCATTTTTTATTATTTAAATGTTTTAAAATTTTTATTTTAATAAGTAGTATAGCAGAAAATATATATTTTTGAATAAAAAATTAAGCCAATGAATGATTTTAGTTTTTAGCAGAAAACAATTCATATGTGTCAAGAAACATAATATAATAAAAAATTTAATCTAGACATTTTTTTCAACTAAATTTCACCTCACTTAATTCTGTTGCTCATCAAATATCAAGCATTCTATATCTAATTCAATCAGTCAATGGTCACTATAATGCCAACATCTTATGATATTATAGGAGACAAAATTCATTTTGTGGTAGGTACATAAGATTAGAAGTAACTGGAGACCACCTACCAACAGTCTCTATCTTTATAATATGAAATATTATATATATTAATTCAGCCACAGGGATACTGCCACTGGTATGTTAATATGGTCATGGTCAGCTTACATCATACATACTCATAGTCATAGCAATAATTGTAGTATTACGCGTGTGTCATTGTGTACATAAGTTCATGAACTGTGGTCAGTTATTGGATATTGATTCTTTCTCA
>JAYRBW010061406.1:0-10360 GCA_036023295.1 Invenusta paracnida | reverse complement strand
ATCAATACACTAAAAGTGCCACTTTGGGGCTCCACTTAATACTCCTTGCTTTGTAGCATCTTCTTATTCTTGGCTGATGATGCTACTGCATCGTATAATCTCATATACAAACACCATAGCTCATGTCAACACACCTGAAGGGCCAAGTGATGACTTTGATATTACAGCAGGAGTCCTGCAGGGTGACACTCTTGCTCCATTCATATTCATCATCATAGAGGACTATGTTCTAAGAATGACCCAAGCTCAAGTGGGGACAGAAAAAGGGTTCACTCTCTGTAAATGAAGATCCAGCCACCACCCAGCAAACACATCACCGATCTTGACTTTGCTGATGATATAGCCCTGCTAAGTAACACTTTTAATGATGCACAAATCATGCTTAGCTCAGTTGAACACCATGCCCTATTAGTTGGACTACGAATAAACAAAGAAAAAACTGAGTACATGCAAATAGGCAATTTCGAAATCCCCTCCACACTCAGAGTCTCAGAAGGAACCATAAAAAATGTGAAAACTTCAAATATCTTGGTAGCTGGATACAATCACGTAAGAATGACTTTAATATCAGAAGAACCTTAGCTTTTCAAGCACTCAACAAGCTTTCAAAGGTGTGGACATCGAAATGTACTGAAAAAGTTTTTGCAAATTTTCAAAGCAACTGTCAAACCTGTTCTTTTCTACAGAAGCAAAACCTAGACAATCCCAACATATCTGACAACCAGACTCAATGAATGTTACACCAGAATGCTTTGCTGTGTTAAAGGAATCAAATATAGTGACCATATCCATAACTCTACTGCAATATTCCTACACCCTCAGATACACTTTGAGAGCAGAGGTTACGCTTTGCCAAACACTGCATCCGCAGCAATCAGCCGATCTCAGACATCATTCTGTGGCAAGCAGATGGACCACAGAGGAGAGGTCAGGAAAATCGTCAGACCTTCATTAAGACTCTAAAAAAAGACACTGGACTTGAGCTTGAAGAAATCAAAAGAAAAGCACTCCACAGGCACCTATTCAGTGACTGGCTGAGTGCAAGCAAAAAAGGAAGACACATGCATTTTGTAAACTTTGTTGTTGTGATCCAAATTTAAGATTCCAAAACAACATAAAAGTAGTTTTTGGTAGTATAAAAAGTAGTATATTAAAATATTTAATTAATTTTAACCCTGCAATTTTCAAATTTGGCCTGTGATTTTATATTTTGTAATGGGCTGTGGCAACACTGGTTCAGCACATTTTATAAATTCATATGCTTGAAGTTGAGTTTAGTATTAGTATAATATAGTGCACATATTATACTCAATATTCAGATTCTTCATTTATAAGAATAATTTCACAATTGATGTATAACTAGTATCTGTATGTATCAGGCGATATTGTATTTTATGGTACCAAACTCAATTTTTTTGGAATTTTGTTTAAACATGTACGTATTGTTTCTTTAGTGCTTTTTCAGTAGTTCCCCCACAAATTTTTTCTCTAATTTTCATATATTGTAATACTATCATAAAGGATAATGAGATGCTTGATAATTGTGGTGTGGTTGCAGCCACAAGTTTTTAGTAGTGTATAGAGGTTACTTGTTAAACATAAAAAAATAAATGTAATTAACATTAACAAGTAACCCCTATACACTACTAAAAGCTTGAGGCCGCAACCACACCACCATTATCAAGCATCTCACTATTCTTTATCCTTTACAATATTTAAATTTAATTACATTTATTTTTTTGTTTTATATGTTTTATTTTTTTCCAAAAAAATTAAGTTTGTGACTATAAAATATGATATTGCCTATATATCATATGTTGTGCATATTTTGCAAATGGTCCTTGCACTGTTTGTAAATCTTTAATTATATCACACTGTTCTGATGTGTTCTCCATTTATTTAGTTTGTCAAAAGATGCCATCACTGATGCTAGAGTTAGACTTCAATCTAATCCTCATTCTATAAATAGAGAAATAGTATACATTAATATTATATCTGTCTAACATTATGAATTTTTTTAGAAACTAAGTTCTTTAGATTGAAAGAATGTTAAAGAAGCAGTGGAATAATCAAAATTAGTTTATTTTAATTATATAATTTATATATATATTAATCTGGGTCCCATTTTAAGATTACATCTTAAGATTAATTTTTACATTAACATTATTTTAAGTTTATTCTAAAATAAATTAAATTGTGTTTTACAAAAAAAATAATCTAATTATCATTTTAGATCATTATATTTAACTTAACATCTTGTTAAAATTGTTTTAGATATATAATTTTATTTGCATTTTACTATCACTTTTAATAAAACATTTGATTGTGATTTTAATTATATTTTTAATAAATCAATCTATACAAATTTTTTATGACAGTAATTACTTACTATACTCATGCCTTAAAGAGAGAGGGTTTTTTATGATAACTATAGCAATAACAAAAAATAGATTAAACAATAGATTGTATACAATAAAATAAATAATTTAGCTGACATTAATTTGACTTAAACAATATATTGTATACAATACAATGTTTTGTTTAAATCAAGTTTATGTCAGCCAAATAATTAATTTTTAATAACATACATTATATGGTAAGTTTATTTCATATATTTATATACATTAACATATAAAAAATGTTGATACAACTTGTCCCAGGTTGGTATGACTTGTCCTGGGGACAACTTGTCTGGGTATGACTAGTCAAAGGGACAACTAGTCTCGGGGGCCCATATGTCTCAGGGATGATGTGTCCCAGATTCATTAAACCCTATTGATGCATACAATGACACATACATTTTAAAACAGTATCAGTTTGACAGACAACCTTTTTTTATGATAGCATCAAACACCTGTGACATCCTTCAAATTCCAGTTGTGCCCTCTCATCAACTTTACAATTGTGGGTAGGCCTCTAATATTTCATAACAGGTAGTTTTTTTAACTGTATGTGGTGGTATACATGCATAAGTTGGGCTACAGTTAGCAGAACAATTTAATGGATGGTGGACATTTCCACTTTGTCAATTGTCCATGGCATCCATTTCCCCAACAATATCAATGAGCAACAACATCAGAATTTGCTCTTTTCTGAAATCAGCTTTTCCAATACCCTTGGATAATAGATGGAACCCACATCAATATAATTCCCCCCTCCCCTATTGATTGTATAGTGTGATATGCAATACAAAATTATGAATGTAATTACTTGTTGGCCAAACAATACCCAAGATGCCTTCATCTGGAATTATTGTATTAGAGTATTTTGAAACAAATATTATGCCTGATTGGTGGCTACTTGGTAATTATGGATGTCCACTACAACCATAGCTCATTGCTCCATTTCATGGGCCTACTACTCCTTCTCAGTAATGTTTCATTCAGTCTCTAACACAAGTATGCAGTATTGTAGAGAGGACCATTGGTATTTGGAGAGGTCACTTGGTGTATTGACCAAACTAGAGGACCTTTGCCATTCATTCCTGAATGATCATACAAAGTGATTTGGGCAGTTGCTATTCTCCACAATATTGCATGAGAGAAATCTTCTATTTTGATGATGATGTTGATACTATTTTAGCAGCTAATAGTTCTCATTAAAAAAAGTCTTGAAGACAATTTTACACTTATGAAAAAAACTAAAATTATTAAAATATTTTACTAAATCTCTTTTTAATCTCATAATAATTTGTTTAAATAACAGTAGCCAATTCATTATTATACACATAACCCACATGACATTCATAACACCCCAATCTGTTTTAACTTACTATTTAATTATACTAAAAAATGTTCTTCTTCAATGCCACTACACAATTGAATGACAAGTGTGTTTAGTATTTATTTTTAATATTGTTTTTTATACCAACTAGCATATATGTAAGCTAAAACTTTGTATTCAAATGTACTACACACTTTGAATGTCAATTGAAATAAATGCCATTTCAAAGGAAACTCTTAAGGTAGTTCCAAAAAGATATTTAATGAATCTAAGTGTCTAAACATTAGTAGGATTACATTGAACACCTGCTCTCGCATATAAACTTCAATGTTTTTTAATAACTATAAGTTTCTTCTGGTTATAGTTTATATAAGTTTTATAGTGTAATGTTTACAGATTTATATTACTGTTTGAAATATATAATGATTATTTTACTGAATGTATACCACTGATACTACAATAGTTTTCTATGCTATCTGAACTTTTTTCTATATACTACATATTTCTTTGCTAAGGAGTAATAATTTAGCCAATTTAACCACTTCTTTATGGCTTGGGTCCAACATGGACTCATGATATGAGTCCCTCCACCCAGCAGCTTGGGTCCAGGGTAGATAGGATGCATGTAACCAAATAAACTGAGTTTTGCTGTTGGGATAGTAAATACATATCAGTAATAGCTGCTGGACAAAAAGGTGATTTATTTTATCATTCCCACTGGTAAAATTGGTAAAATTTATTGGATAGAACTATTGAATGATGCTGAAAATATAAGAATTCTAGTGAGCTTTTTTAGAACACTACTGTAACAGCTTATACATAGTTACACAGCTACATAGCTTACTGCTAAGTTTATTACTATTATATATTGTAGAATTCTGATTTGTTTACAACTTTACTATGTTATTTGCTTGTAAATACTGTAATTTATTATTGCTATAATAAAATTAACAATATTTGTAAAAATAATTACATATATACAATGTTTTAGAAGTAAATGGTGATATAACTGTGGTGGTGACATGTTTACAATCTTGTTATGCTTATGTAAACTTTATATTAATGAGCATACTTTTTATAAACTTATCCATGTTTTTATCTCATTCATTTTGTACATATTTCCAATAAATTTCAATGATTTTGGGAGCTTCTTTTGGCTTATATTCAAATTTGTTAGCAGTTATTTATACCTTTAGGTAAATAGGTAGTATTCACCTAGAGAGTTTTTCTAAATACTGCTAAAATATTAATGATTATGAGTGTGCTTAGATTCAATAAAATATCATATTATTTTTCATACTATTTTACATTCCTCATTTCATAATCAATTAAGTGCATAGAAAAACAATAGGCAAGGGGACTTTCCCAGCTAAATTATATTACATTTGCCTAAATTTCATTGACTAATCAAATATGAACTATGTTTAAATTAACAGAGACTTTTTAAAGCAATTTCTATAGCTACTGGATATAGATGCTTTGTTACTGCTATAGACACAATGAAGAGGTTAAACTGGCTTATTGTAGTTGCTTCTTTATGGTGTCTTATATTTTTGCTCAGCTTATGAATTAATGTCTGGTCTTACTCCATTACTAAAGTTGCACATCGTTTTAGCTTGCACAAGTATTGGTTCTATTCATTTCTATATTAGTGGAATGTAGGTAGCCTGGAATAATGACTTAAAAAGGCAATGTTGAAGATAAAATATCCCTGCATAAACCGAATTAATGAAGAGTCTTGGTGGAAGTTTTGTTTGGTTGACTAGAACAGGGTTCCTACCAACCTTGGATATCTCCTGGATATCCTTGATTCTCCTGGATATTTTTTGTAACCACCTTCTGTTGCGGTATTGCATTCTCACAATATTTGCCATAATGCCACTTGCCATGGACAGATTCATTTTTTTGTGCTTTGCACTGGTTGCCGGCCCCATAGCCTGTGGTCTCACAATATTGTCACAAGTTGAGATCATTGCTTCATGGTTTATTTTTTTGCTAAGCACAACTATTATGGTTGCTGAGAGGTAGGCATCTTTGGCATGCTGAGCTGCCATTAGGGATGCTGGTAGTTAGGATTATATTGTGTGCAATCTCAGATCGCACAACAAGTAATCCGCGACTATTTGACAGTCCATTGTGAATCAGACCCAACTTTGTGTAAGATCACCAAAGAGCTATCAGCAAGAAATGCACATAGCCAGTACCGAGCTGCTTTTGGCTGAAATGAAAGCTTCTTGTTCCACTCTCAAGAAAAATGAAGAAGAAAAGTGGCAGAAATCGGAAGCACTCCTTGAGATGGAAGAGCGAAAAAGGAAGCTATCTTTGCAGCTACAAGAAATTGACTTTGAAATATGTTCAGCTAAGAGGAGGTTTTAGATGTGTTCAAACTCCCTTTCATTTTACAACCTATTGCATTACTTAAAAGCACTGTATACTATCTAGACAATTGCGTATAATTTAGTCACATATTTTTATGATGTGTGCTGGAAATTGATTTTGACATAAATTATCACGGGAAAATGATTTCCTATAATGCTGGGCACCCTGTCAAAATCTCACCACTTGTTCTGTATCAAGTAAAGACTAAATCTATTTAAAAAAGATTATTAATTAATTATCTTAATATAATTAATTCTCTATCTTTCTTTTCTTTTCCCACATTAAATTTCTACTGAAAGTTTATAATTTTTATTTATTAGTGTTTGCTGATGAAGACAGTCCATCTTGTTCACCATATGAGCGTTTGAAATTAAGATTTGAAGATGACAATGCTTACACAAGGTTTGTTTTTTCTACCTAAACTATTTACAATGTTTAGTGTATTTTAATGGATGTTGTATTATTTATATTTGTTGCAATTATCTGTAATTAGTTTAAAAGTTTAATTACCGAAAGCTTTATTTTTAGACATTTTTACCTACTTAGAGATTTTGTTTTAAATGATTTCTTAAAATTATGAATAAATAAAAAAACTATCATATATTCAACCACAATGCTTTGCATTTATTTCAGACGTTTGGCTGCAAAAGAATTTGTTGACGTCTTGCATCAAACTGCAAACAAAGAAGAAATAACTGAACTTCTTCGACTAATACCTATATTTTCTAAGGATCCAGAATCTTATATAAAGATTGAGATAATTGAACATCTTCCCAGAATTTCTATTTTCTGTCAAGAGAGACGTGATAGTATAGGTCATGATTTTATTGATCAGTATATTCTTCCTTGTATTGTTAAGTGTTTGACAGATTCCAATGGCCAGGTAAATATTTATTGAATTCTTTTTTTGGTGCCTGAACTTAAAAAACTAAATATTATTTCAGGTCCGTAAATCATCTCAAGAAACTATTCTCAATTTAATGCAGCTCAAATTATTCAATCCAGGTGAGATTATTATTTTAAGTTATATTATATGTTTTTAGTTATTGTTAAGTAATGTTTTTTACCTTTAACTAGATCATATTGAGTATCATCTGTGGCATGTTTTATATGATATCACGGAACATGTGAATCCAGACGAATTGAGAAGTGAAGCTGTTTCTGTAAGTTTTTTGTTTTTGTAATGCTAATACATAATATAAGGATATAATGTTTAAATCATGAAAGACATGGGTAGTAAGATATGTTATAATGTTATCTTACTAACATGTTTTTTTATGACAAATAACATTTTTCTTCTTGATCGAGTAAGTTCAAATCTTTGTGTGCTTCTTTGATTGTAGAATATATTACAACTGTTGTGGTTGTATCTTTGTTTTAAGTGGCTGTGACTATACAATACACTTAAGTGTATCACAGCCCTGCTTGGAACACAGATCACACCATTAATCCATTTAAAAATTAATTTCGTTGAAATACCAATATTTGAGTTTTTGATTCATAATTTTAATGTGTTGTGTCATTTTGTATTTGATCGTATTTGTTTTTATGTTGGCTACTTATATTTTAAATGTCTAACTATTTATTAAGCCACAGATTTGTTTTATAAGATAAAGTTGCATTAGTCTTTGACACATGATGTTGTGTAAATTTGCTTAATTTATGAAATTATATGTGTATACCCAGTAAAAATTATTTTTCCAAAAAATTGCTTTATATCTCAAAAACATGGTAAATGTGTTAGTGATTAATAAACCTTTCCTTGGGTTTCATTACAAACTATAAATGCATTAACATTTATTACGTCATTCTAGAAAATTAAGATAATCTAAATTTAGTAAATTGTTAATGTTCAATGCAACTGTAGACATTTGATATTTTCTGCATTGGTCAAGGCAAATTAAGTAATTAAATTTAAAAGGGTTACATTTTAATTAAACTTATCAATTGCATTGATATTGATTCTATTGTATAAATGCATAATTTCTTTGATTATTATATTTCAGCTTATAAGTAAAATGGCACCATTCCTTGGTAAAGAATTGTCTGAAAAGCTAGTGTTACCCCGGTTTATTGATTTGTGTGCGGATCCTTTGTTTAATATAAGAAAGGTGAGTTTTGAAAAGTCCATTACTACAGGGCTGGACATGTAAACCATACCCATTATTTTATTAAATAATTTCAACTCATATCTAATTTGTTAATACAGTAAAGATGGTTGATCAAGTTTTCTTTTGAGTACACACAACCTTAATATAACCAATTTCGACTTTTTAAAAGTCAAGTAGAGGTCTGAGACCTTCAGGATATCAATCAATAAGTGTAGGCCCTGATAAGTGCTTTTGTCGCGTTCTCAAAGGAGAAAGGAGGGTTAGTAATCAATTGCTCTTGTAATTCAATAACCTGTAGGCAGTATCTGGGCATGGACTTAAGGAGAGTGGCAATGAAGTCTTCATGCATTTCATGTATGATTTCAGATGTGAAAAGAGCTGATGCATATTTTGAATTGTTCTCTTGTTAACTTCAGATTGAAATAGACCAGCCGTTCTTCATTAAATCCGGATTGCATGCTGGCCAAGGCATCACCTCAATGCCATGTTCTAGGAATCACTGGGTTATTAGACGAGCCGTGTGAGGTGTTGCATTATCCTGTTGGAAGGTGATGATGGGGTTGGCTTCCATGAACGGCTCCATCTTGTATTCCAAAATTGCAATGTAGGTGGAACATCAAGAGTGCCATGGACTCTGTGAAGTTCTAGAGGATTTTGGCTAGAGAAATGCACCCCAAACCACCATACTTCCAACTTGAAGTTGTGGTTGAACAATGTCACGCACTCTGCCAATACCTTGCCTACTGCGGAAATAACGTTTTTGGATTGTCTGAGGAGACGTTTCATCACTGAAGAGAAAAGATAGCCATTGTTCCACAGTCATCTGAGCGTGATCTCTGGCTTACTGAAGATGTGCAGCATGGTGTCAGCAGAGTACACTTTGGAGTGAACTCGTCGTACACTAAGCTCAACACCAGTGTCATTATGTAGCTGCTGGGGTAGGGCTCAACTGCTCATCGACTGAGGATGTGCTACTGATTGTCGAAGAATGTAGCGATCCTGTCGTTGAATAGTGTTCTCTGGTGTGGCAAATCACCCACAGAGTCAGACGATGAATTTCAAAACTCCGTGAATTAACAAAATATAGCAACCCTGGGCCGATGTTTATTAACGAGTGCTGATATAGTGGCCAGCCTGACTTCGAAACTAGCTGCAATGTTCGGTAGCTGATACCAGTCTCCTGGAGTGGGATGACTTGTATTCGTTGGTCGTGTGTAAGACGCCTGGTCAGTTGAAAGAAATGAAACAAAGAAATATAGCACTAGCAATATGTGATTGAAATTATTGATTTGAGTATGACTGGACAACCAGTTTATCGCTTTAGAGGTAGAAAGGAACCGTGATTCAATCAATGTTTGGATGCATTACAGTCAACTGCAAAATAAGTGGCGATTGTAGAGTACTTGACTGTAAATTATTTTTCGAAAAATAAACGAAACGCCAAAAAGACAAAAAAATGTAATTAACAAGTAGCCCCTATACATTATTAAAAGCTGGGGGCCGCAACCACACCACGATTATCAAGTATCTCACTATCTAGAGAGGATGACGCAATGATAGGTAGAGAGAAGTACACAATTTATATGTGCATTACTGAATTAGTTTCTATTAGTAGTAGCATATTTAAGCTCAGCTGGTTACGTCGAGGTCTTGTGCACTCAAAAGAAAATTTAGACAACCTATCTTTTCTGTATTAACAAATTAGATATCATTTCATTAAAAATATTTAATGAAATAATGGTGTTACGGTTTATATCGTCCAACCGTTATATGCTTTCATATATTTATTTATATGTCACAGTTTTCTCTAAAATTACTAATTTCGTAATGTAAAAATTATTTAAAAAAATTGCGCACTCTGCAACCTTTTGCGTGTAGTATTTGAAGACTAATCATCTATAAATTTGTTTAACAATACATTATATAATCAATCCAGGTATGTGCTACTAATTTTGGAGAAATATGTGCAATCTTGGGGCAAGACTTAACGGAGGCCCAGCTGGTAAGCAACAGTTTTACTGACTTTCTAGACTATGTTTATTTTGAACTTAGTTTTGACATACTTGATATTAACATTTTTTTATCGCCAAAAATGGCAAAAAGCTGGTTAGCTACAGACAATTTTAAAAGATATAAATTCATTCAAA
>JAYRBW010061405.1:0-10361 GCA_036023295.1 Invenusta paracnida | reverse complement strand
GAACAAAAGCACAATTTTTGTCTTATAAAACCTCAGTATATCCGCCAACCTGCCTCTTTTTCTAGCACAACAATAAACATTTGTGTCTGTATACTGTAAATGAATATATGAAGTACTAAATGTTTCATATGTGAAGTAAACATAAATAAATTGTATTTAACTAGTATACATTGTACATAAATTTAACACCTAGAATAGAACTCCCGATTAACCGCCACTTTTTGTCTTTATACTGTAAATGAATATATGAAGTACTAAACGTTTCATATGTGAAGTAAACATAAATAAATTGTATTTAACTAGTATACATTGTTCATAAATTTAACACCTAAAATAGAACTCCCGATTAACCGCCACCTTTCACTGGAACCAAGGCTGGCACAAAACCGGTGTTTAACTGTATATAATATAACTTTACTATACAACTCATTAAAAATTACAATTTCAGTATTATAAATGATATAAAAATGAAGCATACTTAAATGAAATCTTGAAAACGAGTTATATCACTTTAAACGCCCCCATTTTCTGTTTAACAGAAACTAAATTGCAAAACGAGGTTAAACACACAAAACTCATAAAGCCATTTATACATTAAATTTCAAAACAAGAACACATTAATTATCAATAAAATGTAGTATATTAGTTATCGAGAATTCGATTAAACGAAATAACAGTGAAAATACACAATAATTATGATGACCATCTATAAAGTCCACTAAAAGAAATGGGCCGACAATTATGGAAAATAGTGAATAGAGGCGCGAATAGGGACAGAAAAGGAGAATGTGGTAAAAATGGAATAGTGTTTGGTGAAAACGAGTGTCATAATCAGATTTGACAAAAATCGACACAATACAAAATTTATTACTCTATTTGATAGAGTTTGACTTTAGAAAGAACACAAAAACTTTTCATGTTTTACAGTTGTTTCAAAATAGTTCTATACATAGTGAAATACTACATACAATCTGGCTCTTGGTTTGTTTAACGAATAGGGAATTCATAAAAAGAGAGCAGGGGATGGGGGTACCATAGTTCTAGGAGTGAAGGGGTACAATAGTTATAGGAGTGGAGGGGTTCAAAATGTGGAGAAACTATGTGGAGGGTTAACTATTAACTAAAGTGGTACATGGTTAAATAGATAAGAGACAGATTCGCCATTATGCGTCCTGCGAATTGCTTCAGCCAACATCATGCTGACGTCGATACACTGAAAATTAAAATATACACATTTAAAATTAAAAACTACTTACTAATATAAAAGTAGTATTTCAAAAATTTATAATTCTAGTTAACTGTAATAAAAGATAATAAGAAAAAATTGTTATCTTCTTTAATTATCTTGTCCATTACTAAATTAATTAATTAACATAACAAAAATAATGCTGTACCCAAAAAATCAATTTGAATAATATTGAGCAGTAGCTTTATAATAAAGCGTATAAAAAATAAAACCAATCTACATATTTTTGGTAGCACATATGTTTGGCTGTTTAATGGTAATATTTTATAACAATTTACGGCAACGTTATCCTGACAATGCTCATAATATGTGTACATAAAAAGTAACATAAAAGAAAGTTTTATGACTTTCACCTACTCTAATAAATCATTCTCTAAATAAATGAAACCATTTCCTACATTTCTTCTTCTGAATTTTGATATTGAGTATATAAAGTGTCGGTCACGATGTCACAGATAAATAATGTATTTTCCACTATTATAACTAACAAAGTACCAAAACAAAGAAATATAATAAATCGAAAAAGAAGTATACATTTTGTTTTAAATGGCAAGCTGCATTTTAGTAATATCTTAGTAATCCCCCATTCATTTAATCCTTATGTTTATTCAGTAAATGAAAATAATTTGACAAACGAGACATGTTTAATGGTGAATTTTTTAAATGTGCATTCGTTTCAGAATATAGCTTTCTTGTAAATAAAAAAAGTTCAATATACTTTAAAATAAAAATTACAACATATGAGTAAGACGAGTCTATATTTAAAGAAGATATATTCGCAATTGTATTATATTAAATCCATGTTATAATTGGCAGTTGGATTATACACCTGCTGTTATATGATGCACACAATATTTGTAATTTTTTAAACTTATATTTGGACTACCACAAAACAGTATCAGTACCTGAATCTTTGGAGCATTTTTCATGTTTTCTTCCTGGTTGATGGAGTTGGTGACCACAATGGCCTCCAGATTAGTGGCGCCATTGATCCGTGTGATTGCCGGACCCGAGAAGATGCCATGTGTGCAGATGGCGTAAACACGGATGGCTCCGGCTTCGGCTAGTCTGTTAGGGGTAGGAATAAATTTAGATTACAATTTAATATAAATGATATAATATTTATCAATTTAGTGCGTATTTTATTACTAAAATTGTCTTGATTAAGAAATAAACATTTACCCGATTTTTTTATATTTTTGCACAATATCAGTGTATTAAATAGAGAATTGTCTTATGGTAAACATTTGTGACGATATTTTCACATTTTGTCCAATGTTTTTTTTATGTTTTTAAAATTGCACTACTTTCGCTTATTAGCTTATATAAAAGAAACCAATATCTCCTATTATATTATGTATGTGATTTTCTATAGTTTGATTTGTATGTAATAGTTGTGTCGTACAGACTAGTACAGATGAATCAATCAACTGAACCGTTAATTGATCATTTTCAAACGATGCATTTTAATATGCCATCTACATTTTCTCGCTTTTTAATGCTTCTTTAACAAAGTTTTATCATATATGTTCTAAAAATCTTGTAGTAAACGCAGAACACTATTACATATATCCAAATTAATCTACATACACAAATAGAAATACGAAGTCGAAATGCTAATTTGTAGTTGTGTAAACACAATAGTCTTTAGAAACGTCATACAAAGAAAGCGACACTCGGTTATAAACCAAAAGAGAGAAAATATAGATTAAGATGTCGACTTGGATAAACAAGAGTAAGTTGGATACAGCTGTATAAACAGCAAATAAAAATTTACCCACACTGTAAAGCACTGATTATTATAAGAGCAGACATGGTATATAATAATACGAATCATGCATTGTCAACAATACAAACCACAAAGATTATGCCTAAATCCAGAAATGCACTTTAGTTTTTCTGTCAGAGTATTTGACTTAAAGCACGAAAACTGTATCAAAGCATCGTATAATTAGAGCGGTTACAATAAGAGTCTGTTTTTCTATAACTGAAAACATACACAATAGCAATTTAACTGTTTCTATACATAAGTCAATACTATCAAAAATAATATCCGTAAAATCAATATGGTTCAGTAGATTACAAATTTTGGATTTTGATCGCGATTTAACTAAATTGGTTAACAACTTAAAATCGAGTGAACAAAGGTTCACGCAAGTTAAGCTCAGAATGATTCAACAAATGACTATGAACACGCACAACAAACTAAGAATTCAACAAATGATTACTAAGGTTAGTAAGATAGAAAGTTATGTCGAAAAAGGTTGCACATAGACAAACAAATCGTACACATAATAATTGATCGAATTATTTACACTGATACTTTACATTATATTATAATTATCATCAAAATAGAGAATGGAAATAATGAATTTTCTGTCTATGAGATTGTGACATGAAAACGTGTTCCTGTGATATTTTGCTGGGGAAATAAAATGTAATCCCTTGTTAAATTTTTTTCCTGATATTAAATACTAAAAATTGAAAACAAATTTGTTAAAGGTAATTTAGATCAATTATTATAAACTTTGCAATGAAATTTTAATAATAATATGTATAATACTTAATGTTTTTCCCATAGAAAAATAAATAAATAATGAAATCAAAGTATAGTGTACTACAATATATGCATATGTGACGAATATTCCAACTTTTTAAATGTGCTTATTTTTAGCAATTAGCCCATATTACATTTGTCATAAAAATATGTTTCATAAAACAATTATTTTACAAATATTTAAAAATAATGCCCATTAATAAATGGGCTGTAAATGGATAACTAGTCAATAACAATTCCTTGACCCGTTGGTAGCCCAAATTAACAACACAGTAAGGGCACCTTTATCCAACTTGAAACTTACTTGTCAGCAGCCAGACAGATTGTACCGGAAGTATCAGCCATATCATCGACCAGAATGGCTACGCGTCCCTTAACATCACCAACCAGAACCATGCGATCAACCTCATTCGCCTTCTTCCTCTCCTTGTGGATGAGAGCAAAGTCAACATTCAGATGGTCGGCAATTGATGTCACCCTGAAAAAGGATTGTAAACATGCTACCATTGTAACAGAGTATGGAGTTAGATAGTATTCTAAAATGTCTTCTTTATAAAAAGTTGTATGTAGCTAAGCTAAATAATCCGTAGTAAAATAATCGTTCCTGTGAATTGTTCTCACTTTTCATTCAAATACCTTTGTCAAATTTGAACAATATTTAAACAAAACTTTTAAAATCCTATTTAATTTTTATGGATTCTTGTGAATTGTTCTCACTCTTTATTCAAATACTTTTGTCAAGTCTTAATAATATTTAAACAAAACTTTTAAAATCCTATTAAAGTTTTATGTATTTCTAAGTTAAGTAATAATTAATTATAATAATGACTTCTAATATGGATTCCACCAGTGTTTGACATATAAGCATAACAAAGCTGCATTATATATATTACATCAGTACAGTAATTATTATAAAAAAATGTTTCTACAATTATATAGGAAATCGATACCAAGATAACATTTACAATATTAATGGAGCATGTAGAAAATAAAAACCAACAAGTTATCGTACTAGAATCCCGACGATGTGTAAAAATGATATTCCATTTAAACTTGATAATAATATGTAAAACAATTATATATTATAAACATTAATAATAATTGTATGTGTTATATTCAGAAGGTCCAGAAATCACGTTGCATAATCATCTATCAAATTAAAACTATGTACAAATAAAATTAAGCACTTGGTTTATTTTTTCAAAACCCCCTCAATCTTTTCTTTTTCAGTATTTCTCGTCCATCACAGCAATAAATGAGAAATATACAAGCCAATTAAAATTTCAAAAAATATTTTTCTTCAAAATATCACACCACTAAGGTATTTAAGGTATAACTTACAAAGTATATTTTCCTGTATATTTGGGGAAAATAGGGTGACTTTTTGTGTTACCTACCCTATATTTATTATCGATTGTCAACATTACATTAAAAAAGGGTGGTTTACATTGCTTTTACAGATTTTTGACAATTAACACAGTGTACGTATACATAGTGTATAATATATAGTTATCCAACTGGCCAAAGCGAAGACTAAATATAAAGGATACATAGTACTGTACCGAGCGCAATTTAGTTCACTGCTAACCATACACCGCCAAATTCAGCATAATTTACTTACAAAAGCAAAAGGAAATGTGAGGGACACTGTCTGTGTGTTTATTAATAGAGTGGAATGGATTTTATATCTTCTATACATAAAATAGACAGTGAACGACTTACCCAGCAGTGTGATGTAATTACACAGAGGAAGTATTAAGAGCTATTTTTCAAAGAAACTCACTTCTCATTTTCATTGGAGAAAATATTTCAAACCAACTTCGTTGTAACATCCATTTCGTTAAAAGATAAGAAAATGATTATTGTTACCATTAATCGATGAATATAAAAACTGAAGTAAAAGTTTGATAAGATATAATTGTTTCAAAAATCGCAAGCTGATTTCCTGTGGATTTAACCGATAAAGAAAATAATCATTTTTAGTTATAGGTACACTTCAAAATATTATGTAGAACAATTTGAAAATATTAAAATAGTACCTTCGAAATGCTATTCATGAAAACTAAAAATGTCTAAATTATGCCCATCCTGCTGTATATGGATTAGCAAAGAGCATATATTTTATAATTCTTTGAAACAGTTAACAACTTTTTTTAACTGGTAGAGTGCAATTACATATTTTTGTATGATACATTTAATAAAAGATAGACAAAGTCGGATTAAGAAACCTGTATTATGTTAAAACTATTAGCCACTTTAAAGTGATAAATGAACTAAAAACAATTTAAATATCTTGTTATTGTGATATTTCTCCAAGGTTATAAAACTATGCCACATGTTGTACCAACATTTTATTAAATAAATTCCTCAGATAAGAGACAAGCTAGTAGTTAAGCGTTAGTCACTCACCTTTTGGCACCACCCGCATCAGGACTAACAATACAACACTCCCGCCACTCGGGGATATTGTCTTTGATCCACTTGATGACAGCTGGTTCGGCGTAGAGATTGTCCACGGGAATGTCAAAGAAGCCCTGAATCTGACTCGCGTGCAGATCCATCGTGATGATGTGGTTGGCTCCAGCCTCTGAGAGCATGTTCGCCACCAGTTTGGCCGAGATAGGGGCACGCGATTTGTCCTGGAGTAGATTGATAAATACAATAAATTTATAATTTTATAAATCCCAAAGTAGTATATTCGATAAAACTGAATAAAACGATAAATTGTTAATCTAGTAATAAAATTATTAAATCTAGTTAATTAAATTAGTGAATAGAAACGAAAAATTCAATACTGTTTTAAAACAATATATTAAAGCAGTATTATGAGGAAGACCTGTGTATCTGATTAATATTTAATAAGCGGAATTAGTAATATAATTCTATTTTTATAAAAAAATATTTCGCAGTACGCATTTTTATCATCAGCAATAATTGTGTATTAATATATATTTATTTTTGTATACACTTTTATAATATGCAAATTTGCTCTCAATATATAAAATAATAAGGAAACCACGATAACGGCATAATAAATAAATATAACACTATCATAAAATAATATATAATACAACAAGTTGGTGTACTATATAATATAATAATTTAATTAATTAATTATTAAATAATTATAATAATGTGCTCATTAAATAAAAATAGAATACTGCGTAAATTTGACAACAAATTAAAATGTAAATGTATACTACTTTGAATTTAGACTTAAGAAACTTACAAATTTAAGGTGTTATACATGAAACTATTCAAAAATAATTAAATTATTTGCAAAATGTTCATTTATTATGCTTAGTTATTTAAAAACTAAATACGTTCACTTCATTAACATTATTAATGAAGAAAAAACTCCAAATATAGATTTATACTAAAAGTAGGGTGTCTACGTTAATAAGCTCATAAAATTCACGTATAATTCACGTATAATTTGAGAAAATTCACGTATATTATAAAATACATATATTTTACATAGGTACAACAGGTAGGTACAAGAGTTATTATTAGGTACAAAGTTTAATGGTTTTGTAAAATCTTTTTTTTGTTTAAGATATCTTAGATTTAGAATATTTCTTGTGGTAGTGTTAAGAAATTGATTACTTTCCAAATAAAAAAAGACTCTAAATCTGGCTATAATATTAAAACAAACAGAAGAGGTATACACTAGATAAACAAGCAGATGTTATGTCAGCTTAGCTATCCAAAAGGCTTATAAAGCAACAGATGAAAAATAAAACGTTTATCGTTAATAAAACATATTACATTTCTATAAGTAAACGTATTTTTTCCTAAGTACTATTAATTTTGATTAATTCTAGGTGAAAAATGCTATCATTTTAAAACATTACTACATTTTCTTCTACAGAGATGCATGTAAATAAGGAAAACATTTATTTTTATTAAAGCCGAAATTCAGAATTATTAGATTAGTGTAATCTCATGTCATAATCATGTTAAAAAGAAGAAAAAACTATAATAAAATTACGCATAAAAAATGATAAAACAATAAATACTTTCGAGTAATTGCACATCCATTTAATAGAGTTGATAACAAATTTGACTATACTTAGTGTTCCTAGTGACTAAAAACTCATAATTTGATCATCCCCAAAAAAATGCTAACCAATGAAGACATAATGAAGACTTTATATATACAATCAGAAGATAACAGGAAAATAAGAACATCTTTAAAGTGCAATACAAGTGTTTATCATGGTTCCCATGGAATTTTCAGAAAAAAACTTTTTTCACTTTTCCAGGTTTTCCCTCACCATATTTCCAAAAATCCGGAAAGAGTAAGCAAATATTATAATAATAGAAAATTAATAATGTATTATGTTTTTATATGTTTCAATATTATATCAATATAAAAACACCCTACTTCTATTTATAAATAATGTTGAAAAACTTCTATACAAATATCATAACATATACAATATATATATATAAAGAAAGGCAATCATTGTTACTTAGATTATTATTTTTCTGTAAGAGGCAAATTTTTTTAAATATAAGTATTAGATAATATATACAACCTTTTTTGAAAATTACCAAACTTGACCAAAATTCCCTGACCTTTTCTGCAAATCACCTAAAATGACAAAAATTCCCTGACTTTTCCAGGTTTTTCCTGACCATTTTAAAATTACCTGACTTTTCCAGGTTTTCCAGAAGCGTGGGAACCATGCACATGAAAGTGTTAAAATTCTAATATTAAAAAATTGCATTATTTACTTATATAAATAACATAATGTATTCAATATTATATTTAGGCATGAGAATACCTAATTCTGTATTCCTTGTGGTTTTTAATTTATAATTACTAAATTATGTATTTCTAGTAATTAAAGCAATAAATAAATAAAGTATATCAAAATATTTCGGATATCTGCTTCAAACAATATAAATTATACTAAATGGTATAAAGTGATATCCATTCAGTGGCTATTACTTATATATATTTGTTATCTCTATAGAAAAATCAGTTCATTTAGATTTGGTCTTATGCCATAATGAAAAGTTTAAATAACTTATTAATGATTTAGTATTTAGTGTAAATATTAAAAAATTATAGTTTACATTAAAAAAATACATTTAATGAGGCACCCAGGCAAGTGAGTGAGGGATTTTACATCCCTGGTAGATAATTATAAATATAATTCATAGAGTTCAATTGAAAATGTTATATTACATTTTAATCAAAGTACAATTATGTTTTCACATGATTAATAATAATCATATTGCAATTAAGTATTCATAATTATGTAACAGTTGCTGTTTAACACATGAAAAAAATATAACTATGTAATTATGAGGATAACATATTGTTCATATTTATATATAATTAAGTAGCAATTGTATAATAATAGTACTATATGATTCATAAATGGTTCAATTAATAAGGGCCTCTTTAAAATTGTCAGGCTCATTTAAATATGGTTTATCAACATTAACAATTAAACTTTTAAAATATTCATGATAGATCTATAGAATTGCCCTATTGGGCTATACTGACAAAGATCTAATAGGTCTTTCTTTTTTACCATCATAATTGCAGCATTGTAAGTAAAGGCTAGTTTAATTTTTATCAGTTCTAATGATGGCCAACCTAACATTTATATAAATAAATAAAAATTATAAAAAATAACATATGTGCAAATAAAATTCAATATTAGTATATAAATATTTATATTAAACTTTTTTTATATAAATCTTTATATGTATGTATGATTTGTCTTATTATGCCACTATAGTCAATAGTGCTATAGAAGTCATACCTTTCTCACATCTGGTCTTTTTCTACTAAACCTGTTTTCATCTCTTATCTTATCATTAATCCTAAATAATTTTGAAATTATTTAAAAATTGCAAACTTAATAATTTAAGCTATTAATTTAAATTAATAATAGGTCTAACAATTGATATTAAGGAAATATACTTTTTATTAATTATCTTTTCTGTGTGTTTATATCTTATGCTCTCACCTACTTTGATGACATTTTATGTTAATTTTGTGGTAAATTTAGTTAATAATAATAATATTAATAAAGCCAAAATTATATCTTAAAATATTGCACTATTTTCTTAGATAGAATATTTTAGATAATAATACTTCTGTAGTACTTTATATAATTAAGATACAATACTGTCTAACTTTTTAATGATAATTTATTGGAATATAATATTTGTTATAATAGTAAGAGGAGTTAATTAAATATAGAGCTTAATAATAGTTCAGTTGCTGCATGATGATGTATAATTTGGACACTGCATTGTAATACTATATAGTGTATATTCTAATTCTGATGATTGCCTTTTTAAGGTGGGAAGAATGAACTTTGTATTATGTAATTCACTGCATGTTTTCTTAGCATATATGCATATCCTCTATGTAACTCTTTGTAGGCAGTTCAGTAAGCACAATTTTAAATACCAACACACTTTTTTTTTATGTTTTCCATATATTTTGTAGTATATATTATAAGAATGTTAATGAATATAATGTAATAAGCTTCTTACCAGTTGTAATTAATACATTTTCCTCTATCATTT
>JAYRBW010061404.1:0-10362 GCA_036023295.1 Invenusta paracnida | reverse complement strand
ACCAGGTGGGTACCAACAGAGGAGATAAAAGAAAACTACAGGAATATAATAACCAACTCGTTTTCAATCAATGACCAATAGTTCTATGGGTAGGTATTTCCCCCTGCCTCATTAAAAAATTATAATTTCATAGCACACTAAGGACTTGCCATGATTAAAGAAAGAAACAATGAAAGTTAAAACAGGGAAAATAGAAAAATGATAGTAAGACACCATTACGCTATAATAATAAGATGAGAGTTAATAAGGGATATTACATAGATTGATCAAGAATATCTATAAAAACAAGAATATAAATATATATATACAAGAACACATAAAAGAAAATTTAGTAAGATACTTCAAATTTTACACATAAAATACACAATGTATAATGAAAATCACGATGATAAAATTATATACATCGTTTAACGAAATAACGTTCACGCTTAACGATACCTAGAAAATAGGTTTGATTATTAAGTTTTAAAATAGGTATAAAGAATTGTATCGTAAAACTACAATGGTGTAAAATATGTAAAAATGTGTTAAAAACGAATGAATTCATCTAAAATAATTCTTTTATAAAAATACAGACTTTTATAGTATGATAAATTTAAAAGAAATACAACCACTTTGTATATAAACGATTAAAGAGAAGTAAAGTGAATCAAAGGATCAAATAACAAAAGCTTTACTATACTAAAGCATTTAAACATCATGTAGAGATATTAAATATTCATATACTATAAATAGGCAAGTTATTAGACTGTCTTAATTAATTATTTAGATAAAAAGTCTTTAAAACTTTATCACATAGTGTTTTTGTAAATTAACTCATCAAGACCAATTCGATTAATTTGTACTATATTTTAAATCTCAAACGTAATCTTAATAAGTTCTTTTGTATTACAATTATGCCTATATTGAATAACCCCCCGATTGGTCATATATATTTATCATTAAAATGGATTATTTGAAACATTTCAAAAAAACTTTATGTGGCGAAACTCTTTTATATAAAACACATCTAATTCAATGGAACGATTACCTAATGTTAATCTACTTATATCTTTATATTAAATCCGATGAATGAAGTATAAAGAAAGATAAAATCACTGTAATTACTGATACACTTTTTAGTAAATATGGTTTGTATATATTCGGTTATAAAAGACTCAGACGAAGTATATTACAGACTACAGAGAAATTAAACAGACAGCATCTTAAGAGGGTTTTATTTAACCGAATATATATTAACTCATCTATTGAAAATCTAGTAAAAATAATTTAATTTTTATTTACTTTATTCATCGCATTAAATATTTAAAATACTTTTATAAACCTATTTTAATACTTTGAATTTTGAGCATCATATTTTACAAAAAAATCGTAAGTTTCGCTCTCTATTTGTTTGCATAACATTAGAAATAATAATTTAAATAAAAGTGCGCCTATGCACTTAAAATGAGTATCTACAGCTATTAATTATACACAAAAAAAATTATTTAAAGAGGAAAGTATTGGTTTTATACAGGTTGGAAATATATAGAATCAAACAATTTATATTTAAAATATACTTTATAATGAGCACATGTAAGAATGACATTTTCGTACTAATATTTTATAAAAATAATATCGTGCATTGTTACACACAATTCTGTAATTCTATAAATTATTTTAAGTTTTAAATTTTTAGATGCTATATTGAAATGCGTAACATAGCAATACGTTATCTTCTCTTAAAAACTAGTTTAAAGAAAACTACTAAAAATTGAATATATTTTATAAATAATACTATGATAGTATTAAGACAAGCATAATATATGGTTTTAATTATGAATATATGATTTATTTAGCGTGATTTGTAGATATTGGAATAAAAAGTCTCAATATCTACGTTTAAAGCTTGCAATTTTAACGATAAATTATTGATATACAAAAATGTACAAATTCATATTACCAATATGGAATAAAAATCATTTTAGCATAAGTTATTCATTTTTATTCACAAAAAAACTACTAACTACGTACATAGAAAGCATTAAATTAACCAAATTATAAATATCATAAAAATAAATAATAAGCTAATAAAAGCGATTTCTGATATTATGGATTATATCAATATTTCTTCAAATCAGTAAATAAAATCACGTATTATTATTAATTTATTAATTATTATTAATCACGTATATTATTAATTTCGTAAATCAAAATAAAAAGGATTGATGTATCATAGTTATAGGGTATTGATACATTCAATTACAATATGTTATAGAACATTATTTTTATATAAATTGCAACATGTTTTTAACTTTTTCAACACTTTTATAATCTCCCCAGTTACCAAACGACTGATGCAACGCAGGTTAAAATTAGGACACCAATAAAACTGAAAATATCTGTGATAATGTGAATAAGGGTAATTAAGACATTTAAAAGCACATGGCCTCATAATGATACTATGTTGATGTCGCAAATGTTAAATGAGTGTTTACTCATTATTATTGTATGTATTATATAGACAAATTTACCATCTACCGTATATGCCTTTTTATCAATTTTCAATATATAGAGAATTTTGATTTATCATAAGGTTTTAAAGTGATGACATTTAATCCCTAAATGTTGACATATGTATGTATATTGTCACATTGTTTTAAAGATTGTTGTCTTAAAATATATATTATGACTGCTTTTGATTGGAGCGCTAACCAAACGTCATTGAAGATAAGGGAACAGTTGAATTTAATTAAAAATATTCATAAAGCATATTATACAAATATTAGTAGTTTGCATAGGGTGAAATAGTAAATATTATAAAATAGTTCAAATTTGTTTATAAAAATACAAAGGTCTTACCTTTTAGTGAAATATGCTGTATGGCGATTATATATTGAGATTAAATTATAATGAATCTAATGCCTTTGAAGTCCAAAAAGATAATAGAAAAATTATCAGTAGATAGTATTTCTTTCTTGATAAAATCCGTCTGTAAATTAAGAGAGCAGGTAGATACGGGTTAAGTTTACACTAATTTACAATGGACTAAATGTTACAGATAGTGATTTGTGAATAAAAGGGGAATTTGATTGTCAGGAGACACGTAAAACAATGATGGCATACGAAAACTATTAGCAAATGTTGAACCTTAACTTTAAGTAGATAACTTACAGTATTTAACTTACTTATATTACTAACATACAGTACAAAATAATGCAGATCTGCTTTTTAGTGATCAAACATGAACTACTTTTTTTTTAATAATGTTTATAATCTTCTAGACTAAGTAACTCAATTATTGACGCACTAGCCATAAGAATATCTAATGATGTTATCAACAGTATATGTATTCCGTTTCACCTTAATGAACACAACGTATGAACTTCTTGTTTGTGAGCCAACTCAATTCTACATTACAGAAGATGAAGTATTGAAATAATAATACAAACACACATTATTAAATCTAATACTGTAATCATATACTAGCTGTGTGAAATAATTTTGCAATAATTGTTAAATATGTGCGCGATCCGTATCCATAATTCAGGTCTTTTCATATTACAAAAAAGTAATAATGCCTGTGGATCCATTTAATTAGGTGCATATATGCATAGCTACGTAGATTTAAGAATTTACAAAATCATTGTCAATGTTGCAGTAAGTTGAGTTTATTCACGTCACACCTTCGGGCCAAAATGCCAAACAGTAAAACAATGAACAAAATAAAATTTTGTAAGAAGTCATAAACAACATTAACCTACATTTATGTAGTTAAACTACACATATATGTAGTATAATTACTTAACAAAACTACTTAGATTTTTATTATCTGACATTTTCAAATTACAATCACATAGATTTGCAACAAAGTCAACTAATGAAGCAGCTGGACTTCAACAAAAAATTACCTTCCTAACAATACTCTAAAATATGCATATATGTATGTGCTGCAAATACACATAAAATGTTATTTAATAATACGTATTTCTAGATCATAAAATGTAATAATACTCTTG
Source organism: Invenusta paracnida (assembly GCA_036023295.1). Taxonomy (NCBI): domain Eukaryota; kingdom Metazoa; phylum Platyhelminthes; order Proseriata; family Coelogynoporidae; genus Invenusta; species Invenusta paracnida. The sequence continues at coordinate 6,364 of JAYRBW010061404.1, read as the reverse complement.
TTAAGAAATCTTCATAAAAATACACACTGTTTCTCGATAAAAATGTATAAATTGCTTGGAACGTAAAAGTGAAGCATTAATTCCGTGCGAAAATCCCCATTTATCGATCAGATTTAAAGGTTGTAAAAGATATGTTTATAAAATATCCTATTACTTAACAAAATTTCATCTTTCAGCTCTACTTCGGTGTACGTTATTATCAAACAGGAGTATCTGAATTTTAGATTAACTACAAAAATAATTTATATCATGATAGTGTTTCTAATGTTACTGTCAATAGTTAAGTATTTGAAATATATGTATATAATATCACTATGGCTTAATTGTACAATAGTGTAATTAAATAAAGTAAGTCATGTATTCAAAGCCTATTTTAAAATATTCATGTAAATGTGTAATACATAAATTTAACAGATATAGGTTTTCACAATAAAACGTTATAAACTATTATAACCTCAAATATAGTTAAAAAAATAAAAATACAGTTTTTCTAGAGATCTAACATACAACCAATGCAGAAAAATATAAATAAAACAACAATCAAAATTAATATAAAAAGCGTATATATGTAAATTAGATATAATTAAATGCAAACTTATCATTTACAGGCAAGCGTTTAAAAATAACAGAAAAAACACATTTGAAAGAATATTATAATTAGCAGACGTACGAAAAAAAGCTTAGGCAGATAAACGTATTTAAAAATAACAAAACACAGATATTGGGAATCTACAGTATAAATATAATTAAAATTTATAAAACGATCTCCAGCTTTTTCATTTACATTATCTTTAACGAGCTTTACAAGTCTAATTAGAAAACTGCAAAACCTAAATTTGTTGAAAAATGCAGTGATACTCCCAAATTGGCATAAAATAGTGTCAATAAAATGAAGAATAAGCAGAAATATTTTTTAAAATTATTAACTTTTTTCTAGTAAAAAATAGACCAAGACAAAGGAAGCTTTAATCAACTATTGAGCATCGAGTTTCCTCGAGAATTTCAAGCAGTACAGTACGTGTTTCTTATGAACAAAACTCTCTCTTTGATGTCATCATCAGTACAGGGTAGGGGTTAGGTAACTTAGCTTTGAAACGCACGCAAGTCACAAGTTGTAGAGAACTTTGAGTAACTCACAATTCACCTAAAAATCCAACTTCTCATCAAATCCTTCTCTTGCCAATCTTTAGTCTCTTTCCCAAAGATCTCAGAACCAGAATGAATTAAACCAGGGAATATTTCGACGACGAATATCTACTCCACTTTAAAAAATAACTTTTATGAGTTTCTGTGAACTAAGACTATGATTGAAAGATAGGCATTCATTCTTTCTGGCCTTCTAGTAGTTGAGTTTAATAATAATGATATTTCATTTGGCAACATGTGCGTGTCTATTACGATGGTAGTAAAGAATAACGGTATAAAATATCAAATACCACTGTTGAAGATAGTGTCCCTCCTGAGGAATGAATAGTTTTCTACGTTTAAAATTCTTTTGTGCCAATCTTATGTTTAAAAAAGTCAATTCAAAAATGAACGTTTCACGTTCTTAGTGCACTATGAGATTACATAGGTAATAAATATATAAGGTAATAGTATAATACAAAAATAAATAAAAATATGATAGCATCCGCTACAAAATTGAAGATCTAAAATAATAATACCAATTTAAAAGATGAGATATGTTGTAAAGTAATAAATTTCAAACATAATAAATATATATAAATATTACGTCTTAATAGAATGTATGCTTTTGTAAATGACATTATCATCCATAAAATATATATATTGATATATTGAACTATAATATTATACACTCTGAATATGTACACTGTTTTTTAATAAACAAAATTGACTATAATATAATATAACACGATAAAGTAACATATGGGTACTTACTTATAATATCGAATAATTTAAAACTCATATATGATATACTAATTAATTGTACACACCCATATATGATCCCAATTTTATCATTTTTAACTTAAACTACTATTCGTATTATAATGCGAAAAACAATATTTTATGGATGGACACTATATTTCGAGAAGTATGATAAAAATAAAGCATAATATAATTAAATGTTATAGTTAAAATATTTATTAAAGTTAGTCAATCGCTGAATTATTTTTAATTTAAAAAATATATATTTTCATTATTTCCAATATAATTACCATTTACTATCATGGTACATAATTTCAGTTACTTATTAGATACTTTTCAGAGGTGCTATATTTTCTTGTAGTAAATTTGTAGTATATGGGACAAATTTAAATATTTTTCTGTTTATATGGAATTAAAGTTTTTGATAGTATTATTAATTTCATTATTTAATATGATAAAAGCTTTCTTGTTAAAAAGTTGAGTACCAAATATACACCTTGTATTAAAGTAAAACATTACCATATTAATCTGTTTTAATAGGTATTGAAACATACATATGAGTATATATTTAGTTAAATATGTTAAATTGGGTTTTTGAATAAAACTCTAAAGCCATTTATATTACATTAAAAAGGTGTTTCCAAATTAGAGTGGAAGTCAATTTTAAGTGGAAATAATTTTGTAAGACTTGACTCTATAAATACATTTCGTACATTATGTTAATAATAATACTCCTTAGTTAAAACAATTAATTGCCTAAATATATGCAAAAGCATTGAAGAAATCTTTAGGTGTAACACATATGTATTATTAAATTGTGGTAGCACTCGGGAAGTATTATTATAACGTTTTGTCTATGTCATATATAGACAAGAAATAACATGAAACATAACAATTAAAAAATAAATAGAAAACATTCTTGTCTTAAAAAGAAATAACCTACATACACGTAGATATAATTATTTATATCTTGAATACCTCAATTAAAAAGATATTTATATACTCAGTAAGATTAATGGTTTTCTTAAATGTTACATATTGTTTTTCATTTACAGTACTAATTTAATAACTATGAAATCTGTATTGATTAACTTTTCGAGTAAAATAATTTTAATATTTAACATTAAAAACAAAATTTGCTTACATTGCATAATAAAATTATAAATATAATAATAACCAATCTCAACACTCCAAAAGTAAAACTTGAAATCATTCAAAGTAGAAAATATTAAGGAAGCATAACGATTTTTTATTCAAGGATCTCATATAAAATTTTACAAGTTTAACAAATTAATATAATTAAACCAAAAGCAAAATATATGATATAAATATTAATATAATTTTGTGCATATATAATATATCGATGTGTAAATATATTTGATATTGTATTTAACAAAATAAATTTCATATATTATTAAATAATACACAAGTAAATCTGTACATGGTATCTAGAAATAACAGCAACTAGATAATTTGCTCAGCAGTTCAAATAAATATGTGTTCAGTACATTCTTAGTAAAAATGTTTATAAATCAAATCCATGTGTTTATATTTATTCTTGGTGTGGCAGAGAAGCACTGTACTATAAAAGATGGTTGGCTATTAAGCTGAAGTATATAGGCAGTTTGTACTTTTTGTTAGTGCACTATTTTGAGATATGTTCTTTCATTCTGTAATTGTAGTCCAAAAACAGTAACAAGTCAGTAAACTATGTAACCACTATGGCAGTTACATATGAATTTACAAATAAATGGAAAGGCATGGATACTATATATATATATATATATATATGGATACCTATAGGTTACTGACTGATTTCCCATCCATTTCAAAAGAATGAGATGAAAGCAAAACAAGATAATTAATAAAAATATTAATATATTTTAATATCAATCTGGATAAAAGAATAACTAATTTATTAAAACAAGTAATGATCACTTGGGGGTATCTATTTTATAGTAGGATACAAATGACTTTTTGAAGTTTTTATAGGAGAAATCAAGACAAGCAAATATTATATATTCTAAACTTGTTTAAATTTTCCAACAAATATATGCCTAAATATTAAAAATAATGTGTATATGATTATGGATTAAATAATTATAGTTTTAGTTTTGAATATGTCATTAACAATATAGAAAATATTTTATTTTCAATATTTTATAAAGTATCTTACACTTTATGCTGTACATATATAGGGTCTTTTGAATGTTTTGCACATATTTGAAACAGGCATATGTGTCATATATCTATTAAATATGGTGTATTAGTTTAGAATAAAACCCTTAAATTTCTATATTCTGTATAGTTTTAATTATACGTATTGATTTTTTTAGTTATTCTTTTAAACAAAATTGTTAAATTTATTTTATTTCTAATTCATCTAAATTTAAGATTATAAATAATAATAGTCTATAATTCTATAATAATAAATATTATTTAAAAGTATATGGCATTTTTGTTTAAAAAAGTCCATTCTGCATAATACTATAATTTTAATTATTTTTAAATATTATTATTAATACTATACTAATAAATATACTATATAATGATTTAACTTATTTTTGAACTATTTTCTTATTTATTAAGATGTTCTAAATTTCAATTTGATGTAACTTCAAGTACTATATTCTAGGTTAGAAACAATAGAATATGGTCCTTTATTCTATTTATATGTATAATAATAATAGTTAAAGGTTCAGAAAGTACTATAATATATAGAACACTCAAATTTAATATAAGTATTTATATATTTAAATACAAATAGTATAAGAAGTATTTTTTAACTGTTCTTTTTACAACAGTTGTATGGAAAAGTTTAACTTTTCTTTACAATTTTAACTTTTTCTTACAAAATTTTCAGTCAAGCTGTAATACAATTGGTATTAGTTATGCACTAATTTTGAAAAGTATTGAAAAAGTAATCCATAAAAATTCTATAGAATATATTTTAAACTCTATATACAGTTTACAGAAATATTCATAGAGATATTCAAATTGAAAAGAATTGGAAACATAATTCATAAGAATATAATGTATCTATTTATTTATAATAGCTAATTTTATTTTATTTATATATCCCTTCATTGCTGGAAACTTTTTATACCACACGGACGCCGGAAAGGGGTAATTTCTGACTTCACTTCTATTTTTTTATGCAATCTATATTTTGTTAATTTTCATAACGTTTACACACGTTTTAAGATATGTTTTTTTATTTATCTAAAGATTTATTTCGATTCAGATAAATACTGCACGCAACACAATAGAAAACATTTTCCATTACGAAATAGGTTATTTGTTATTTATATGTAATTTTGCAACATGATAATATGTAGAGAAAGTTACATGATAAAATGTTGGTGTGTACCAAAATGGATGCAATAATTGTCTCGTCAAGAAGATATTTCACAATGTCAACAGAGTTGTCTAAATGTTTGACATTTATAGTAGGGCCACTTGGAATTGTTACAATGTTTTGTAGACGATAGGCAGCAGAGTGAGGCATTTTATGTGTCCACTCAGTTCTGTCCCAAGACAACACAATATGTGGATTATTGTTGTTAGTGCTGTTGTGATTGGAGTCAGATTGTGAAGCATTAGACTCTGATGTTATGGAATCAATGTCAGAATCTGGATCAGACACATCATTGTTTTGTATGGGAATAGAGTCTGATATTATGGAATCAATATCATAATTGGCATCAGACACATCATTGTTTTTGATGGGAATAGCATCTGATGTTATGGAATCAATATCAGAATCAGCATCAGCTATAATTTGCGCAACTTCAGCAGCGGTGTACGGCTTTCTAGCCATGTCTGCTCAATTATGAATTAGGTTAGCAGTGAAATTAAAATATCTCTTCCAATGGGCTTATTGATTACCTATTGTAACCAATCATCTACGAACAGTGTGTGTGTTTGTCCAATGCATAGATATCGACCAGTATATCCTATATTGTAGCAGCTGGCTGCTATGAACATTGCTCACCTTTTCAGACAGTATTGTATGGTATTACTATATAACACTTGTGCATATAGCACACAAATATATACACTTCTTGTAAGCAAAGGACGTCTTCTCACTTCAATATACTATGTACTACTATATATTATATCCCTTCTATAATAATGTATTCTGGTGGTCTACTTTGTGTTGAACCTGCATTCATTATACATTGGTATCATACTCTAAATGCAATTATTAATTAAGAAGTGTATTTCCAGTAACAAAGGATGTTAGACACATTGACTACTTAATTATTCTCCAAATATTTTTATATTCCTTTGTCGCCAATTCCTTTGTCGTCCTTTTCCATTTCCAATTTTTATTTAAATAATATTATTACATACATAGATTTTTTTTTTAATTACTCAAAATATAATAGTAAACATTTTAGTCTGTAAACACATGAATTATGAAAACTACAATTCATTCACATACATTTTTTTACTATATGCTTACCCTGGGGTC
>JAYRBW010061403.1:0-10362 GCA_036023295.1 Invenusta paracnida | reverse complement strand
GAATATACGGGTCCAATGAATACACATATTGGGTGACTGCATCACATAGAAGATACACTTTGATCCCATATTTGTCTAGCAAGGTGGGTCTGATAGACCTACCCTTCGTAGTTTACGTTACACTAAAAAGCTTCGGAGGGTACGTGTTAATAACTTAACGGTTATTATATAAACAATATTAAATTTATGTAAATTATATTTCTCAAAAATAAAAATGTCAGTATTGCACTATTAAAAAAATCACATGACCATATTTAAAAAAAAGAAAAAATCATTAATTATTTATGAACTCTACGGTTTTTAAGCATAAGTATCTAAGTAGTCATTTTACAGCGCATTGTATATAAAATAAACACACGAACGAAGGAAAGCTATTTGTATGAATATATTATAAACGATAACATAATAACGAATACTCACATATTAAAATGTTCATAATTATAAATTTTAAAAGAACATTAATATCCTATGTAAAATACGATAATATTCATATTACTGAAACAGTCAAGATAAAAAAATATTATTTCAATACTTTCTTTTGAAGAAGATAATTCACGTGTCTAAGAGATGATTATATTAAACAAACCATTTTAACAAAATGTCAATAATAAAATTGGAATTATGAAAATTATGCCTAGTAATAATAATTATAAACATTGCTTTGAAATAGATATGTACCATAAATAAGCTAGAATTTAAAATGCTATAAAACGTCCCTTTCATATAGGACAGCATATCAACCTTAGGAGAATTTGGCTATAGCTAAGCAAGTAAATTCGTCAGAGAATGAGTGACAATTCAGCAAGGTAGTCTTATCTATATTCAACCCTGTACTTTTATAGTAAACAAACTATGTTGACCATGTGAGGTCAACTAGACATTCTGTCAACTGTCTTGAAAATTTTAGAGACAATCACTAAAATCGACATATATGAGTTTGTTTTAGCGTTAGTAAAATTCGTTATAACTTTGTTCTGACGATATACTATGTACTTTAATTAAAGGTATGTTTAGAAAATATACAATAGGAATTGAGGGGATACCCAAATATAGGAATAGGTTAACAGTTACATTGTCGTTTAAAACAATAATTTTACAATTTAAAAACAATAAAAATCTCTTCATTTTTGACATCTCTGTAACATTTAATCTCTGTCCCTTTATAATCTATAATGTTCAGATTTATAGGTCTACATCACGATAATAAAAGTATTTAATAAATTAACATAGTTTATATACGGGGTAATTAGTAAAACGATAACTAGTACAATAAGAACGTGGAGTGAGTACATATATTTTTTAGATAATAATAGTTCACAATCGGTTCAATCCACGTGATATTTATAATAGTTGACTGCTTGAGACCTAATTTGATAAAATGGATACTATTATGAAAAAAAACTACCCCCCCCCCCCATACTGATTAACGTGGCACAAAGACCAACTTTCGCGGCATGATATTAGCATGACAAAACAACTAAATTGACGGCTGTTATTATTTGAATACCAAATTGTTTAGAACAAAAATGAGTCCAAATAGAGAAAAGAAATGTAAGCTTAAACTGCATTGTACAAATTATATACCGTATATAAAGCATACTACAAATAATATGAAACAATATATCCTATGAATGCAAAGTAAAGCATGGAACTTGAGAACTCTCAGATGATAAACAACTCACAAATAGACAGGCTGGCAAACAAGGGGGGGGGGAGGAGAGAAAATACTCATATCGACCAAGTCTGCTCCCAAATCGTTACAAGACAACATATATACATGGGATGTTAATGACTCATCAGCAATGGAGGTGTATTATTGAATAGGCAGCCTGCCTAGTTTATAAACTTAAAGTAACCCAAATCATCACAAAAAACACAATCGCTTTACAAAATTAAGGGCTAGTTTCGTGTTAAATACTCAGAAAATATATTAGTATCGCTTAAATATGTTGCTATACATATTACCAATCTTTCAAGTCTGAATATAACTGCCAGTGTCGTTTTTATTGATCATATTTTCATGGAAAAGAGTGACGGTCAGCAACGTAAAACAACACTCTAGTTCTAAATATTAATTAAGTTGCTACTGGTTTACAGCTGGTTACTGGCCTGTCACAGATTTACTTCAGCATACTCAGAGCTAATATATCATGGATTAGTCATTCTCAGACCAAAATAACTACATATGACTATAAACTCAAAGCGAGTGTGAAAAACAGACAAGAAACTACGACGGAAAATGTGTTAGTGTTTTAAAATCGATTGTTAAGAAAAACCAAATAAATTTCAAGATTGGATATTATACTCACACAAATTAAAAGAAATGTGAATTATTTTTAGTTAAAAAATATAGGACGAGTAAACAAAAATTGCTTGTTAAATACAGATAAGCAGAAATGGTATTCAAAAATCTATTTTTTTTGTTTCAATAGTTTTCTGTTCACTTCAGAATTGTTTAAGAGTACGTAATTTCAATGTCTCTATTAGTAAATCACAATAACATATATTTAGCAAATGTACAAACATTTATTTTTGATACAGTTTATGAATACGATGCATTTTGTGAATTGGTTCAAAATGATACCTTGGGAAACTGATCAGTAGTAATTTTTTTCTTTTCAATGTTCACATAAATAACGAAAACCTGAATATACAAAAATATGATGAATTCCTGATTAACTTTCTTAGCATATCAATCATGATAAGCGCTATTTATCTATTTTTAACTCTGCATTAATAAAGAATAATTTAATAACCATTAAAAAAATAAAACAGGTATTATGCCTAAAAATGTAAAAGTATTTCAACAAATTTTTTTATGCAACTACTGTATCTATATCAATATTCTAGACATAACTTCCAAATTAATTCCAAAATATAATTCGCAATAAAAACTAAATGTCTAATCGCACTAAAATAGTTTTAGCTTCTCCTCCTGATCAATCAATGATCGTTTGGCATAAATGCCACCTCGAGTCTGAATTTTCCCCGTTATCAACATATTCAAATATAACTTCTATTAACTATTAAAGTAGAAACCAGCGCTTGTTTTATACCAGATGATAAAAAATGAGGGGGACTGGGTCGGGCTGTTCTGCATATTTTATCAGTAGCCTAGTGTTCAAGACCAATCGATATCAAGCGTCAGATAAGGGGAGTGGGTCGTAAATATGATTTTTTAACTAGTGCTTCCCCCATCAAGCAAGCTAGACAGTTTATATTATATGGAAGGAGGCGTAAATCACACGAAATCAATAATTTGTTAACTGGAGGAAATCACATGATAACTATTCTTATATATGTGAAAACATAATTTCGTGAAATTCTAAACTATCTACCAGTTGTTTAAAAAACACTAAACTTATCAAAATACGTAGTTATAAAAATACTACAATAATAAAACCATTGTCGCTAACTGTGCTATGATTTTCTAATGGTTATTTTAATACATTTTATTTAAATGTTACTAAATAGTCATTAAAATGTAACTAACAAAAATTAAACTCAACGACAAAAAATTAAATCTAGTAAAATTTAAGCCTTGAGACGTACGTAGAATTAAACTAAATTATCGAAAAATAAATCTAGCAAATTGGTTTCTTAATTTAAGTAAGTATTTTGTTTCAAAATAAATATATATAATATATTAACTTTGAACTCATCCATCCAGCTAAAATGTCATGAGTTATCAATATCATAAAACCTTACTTTACTGCTGGTTAAAAACGAATATATGAAGTTTTCCTTTAATAAAAATGACCAAAACAAGATTTTGCTTGTGTTCTACAATCTTAACATTTTGCACAAATTTTCAACTTGATTTCAACAACAATATTGACAAAATAATAATTCATTTGTTTTGCTTCGTATGTCTATGATGTGTCCTATATCATTATTAACTTGCCAGTGTTTACATATTGCTGTTATTCAATATTCGTTTGGAAAGAAGGATAATACTTCAAGTTTCAACGAACCTGTTCTCCATGTGACCTTCTTGGCCGACTCAGAGGGCCAAACTTTTGATGACGGCTCCAATAAACCTCCTCGTGATAAAGTGCACCTCCCACGATTGAATCGAAAAGAACGTCGTTTAGAATTCCAGACACAGCACAGCTAGAAACAAAGAAATGTTGATCGAGCAAAATAGAAGTTCAATTTAACCGCAAAAAGAAGAATTTGAACGTATAGAATTCCGTGAAAGGACACTTTGAAAAACAACAGATAATAACAAACTAATTAAATAAATGCAAGAATATAAATGACAAAGAAAAAATCAAGGCGAACTGTACAGAAAACTTTGGAGCGAACAACGACACAGTTTGAGATAAAAATATGGTTGGGAAACTTCACTCAGAATATCTCCTACACAACAGCGCTCTACAAAGCAGCTACTAAATTAACATTGGTTGCGTGGATCAATATTAGGCGCTATAGAGTGCGAGACAAGTTAAGTGAACGCCCATTGGTTCTTGGGATTATACTAGCCGAATAAGGATGACGATCAATAATAACACTAGTTGTAGACAAGCTATGAGTCATGCAGAATATATTCCGTTCTGCTTTCCTATATTATTTCACTCTCTTCCTTACCTCCTCAGAATTATTACAGGAGATGGTTTGTTTATTCCAACAGTGCTTTATACATACGTCTATACTAACCATTGTATTATATTTAATACTGTTATACTAGAAGATTTTTTCTATTAAATAATCATTCGTAATATATAATTACATATATTATGTAGTACCTATATTATGTGTTATATTAATGTCTAATGGCAATTCATTATTATATATCAGTATTATATTTTATAATGACATGTTTATAACACTGAGTATTATAAATAGGTGTGTAGGTACTATGAATATATTCATGTAGGTACCTATAAGTGAATCTATTTAATGTTCAAATATGTTACTATACCATAACAGGTATCTATATTAGAGTTATTTTGATGTTGTGCTTGAAATACTTACCGTGACAATTTCAAAATAATCCAATTACTTGAGAAAAGCAGTAAGAAACCAATGACATTAGAGAATGAAATAACAATTAATATTTAATTGTTAATTTAATTAAAATATTTAAAACAACATTAATATTTAAACGTCTTTGCAAGAAACTCAGCTATATAAAAAAGTCTGCTGTACCAAAAATATTACAGATTAAAATCGATTTTTAGATTATTGAAATTATCAATCAATTATAATAAATATATCGTCTTTTAAATCTTGGATAGCGAAAATCTTAAACATAGAGTAAATTATTACTCTATGATCTTAAATGTTATCGTGAAAATATAATTTGAAATACATAGAGTAATTAAATAATTGGTATAGTGGTACATGTAATTATATCGTATATAAATATAATGATACAAATTAAACAGATTTAAATTAGCATATATGCGCAAGTGTACTAGCAGTGTGTTTTCAAATCAAACGGTAAAATTTTACATAAGTATCTATTTAAAGGTACTATATTAAACTCGTGCATAAATAACTAAGGCAGTTGTTTTAGTAATACACCGTCATAGCATTAATTTATTCACGCAACACAATCCATATTACTTTATTTATTGTTTATATTATTATTAATATATATATAGCTAATACATTATTAATAATTATTATTATTACAGAACGAATACGCAGCATTTATCGAAATCGCAATTTAATATATGTACCTGCATAAATTACTAAATAAACATGTCTAATGGTCCCACACAAATTAAATCCAAACATGTCAACGCCTATAAAAATGTGCTAAGGACCGTTATCAGTTGTAAGTGCTATCTGTCACATTTTTAGTCTGCATTGCAGTGGTGATAGTTATGTGCCAAAACGGAAGAATTAGATATTTTTAACTAGAAAGTAGATGTTTCTATACAGTCCAGTAGAATTTAGCCTTTTTATCAGTAACGACGCCTACATGACCGAATGATATTTTTGTGGATTTATCAATGTTACTATAAAGTTTCACTAAACATGTGTACCTATTGAGTCCTTAAAATACCAAGTTAAACATTAACAAAGTAATATCGAATTTAGGGTATACAGTTTAATGAATTTATAACGATATATTTTTGTAATATTTTTGTACCTGTATATAATTAAAATGTATATATATAAATAAATAAATAAACGTTGCGTAGCTTCTTAGCTAAAATTATGATAATAAGACCACTTTTAGATTCTGATATAATAACATATTTTTGATTGAAGCTGTTGTGTAAGCCTAAAGGTTAAACAAAATACAATAAAAAATAAATAATGTCCAATTAGATAAATCACTTATATTGTTAAAATATATATTTATACACATTATGGAACAAAAACGTTTCATAAATATCATTTAATAAAATTATAAAAATAAATATATAAAAATTCGAATTTATATTTCTCATATATATAAATTAAAGCAATGGTTTCAATATTTCAGCTTTAAAATCGGCTGTGCTTAGTCGTTTAAAATTCAATAATAATTTCTGCTTTCCTCTTTCGTCTTTGTTATTATGCTTGTGTTCAATAAACATGTATATAATACTAAATTATAAACTAAACAAAGAAACATTCTGAATATTATACTGTTACGATGTACATACAAACAAAATTATGTAATTACTGCATTCCAGACATTCAGTATAATATGCATTTTACTTCAGTTATAATATTTATCAATAAGTTAATCCCATAAAGGTATAAATGAAAAGGTACCTATACAAATTAAACTTTGAATGTGTCTAAGCTACAAGGCCACTGAGATTAAGTCCTAATTTCAAATCACATGTTTATGCTTTATTAATAATACTTAGATTTTATATAGATACACTTAAAACGATATCAGTTTTATTGACTCACTGTAGAAACCGGTTTCATTGTAAATGATTGAGGTTATCGAATAAAGAAGGTATAATCCAGATAACATAATGGTCCAAGAAACAAACGCCAGATCGCACTAACTGGGATCGAAAATAGCAATAAGGAAGCCAGGCAACAAATTGTTAACTATTATCAACTGACATTGTTAGTTGAAATTGCGGAAAACTTAGCGACTCATAACTGTTCGGCACAAAAACTGCAGCCGAGAAGCTCTAGTCTATATCTATACCGTATCTCTGATGAATGACTCAAAGTACCAATCTTGAATGTCAACGTACGTAAGAAGAAACCTCAAATGAGTATAGGTATATTTTTCTATGTAGATTCACCGTGAGTAAGACCAACTCTAAACGTAGATGTATTTAACTCAATGTTAGTATAATGTATTGTACATACAGTTTATACACCTTATTATACAACCTACATTATACATATCTGACCAAGAATGAATGGAGACTGGTGATATCAAAAGCGACAGCGTCCTAATTCTGGAGTGTTTCTCGGGGGTGGCTAACTGTATATACATGAATTCGTAGACCAAAGGCAAGACTAAAGATACACCAAATAATTAATAAGCGCGACTAAGGTTGACTTTCGTAGTTTTCTCTCGACGTGTGTTTGTAATAAACAATATTCAGTATTGCATTATGTACATAAGTACCTGTATAGTTCTTTAGTTGATACGCACATATAACCAGAGGTGCAATAAAGTATTAATATTTATCATGTGTACATATAATTATACTCATGTGATATAAGACACTATCTGTTATGCAATAGTTAAATGAAACATATGCATAGATTTTTTTACTTGAATGATACAGCATGTAAAAGTGAATATTTAAAGAAAAATATATAATTTTTAGGTAACAGTAGCTGAATTTTATAGCAAGATAACTTAATGTTTATTTATTTTGAATAAAAAGTTTATTTTATCATTTCAGTGTAATATATATTTCAATACGATGATTAATTCGGTCAACATTATAATTTATATGCTTATTTAATGAGCAAAACTTCTCGGATTGAGCGTAAGCAAGGTAAATATAATATACCTTCACAGTAGCTCTGTTCTATAACTACTTGTGAATATGTTGATTCTGTTTTACTATATTTGAATACAGTAGTATTGCTGGTGTCCGTCTACGTCATATCATATACCCCTACCCCAACACCCTCATTATTCCCACTACCTTCACTTCACTCTCCAACGTAACCCACTTCTAACTTACTCTTCTCCACCCTTTCTATCACTTCCCCAACCCTATTTAACCTTTTACTTTTCTATTGGATGACCTTCTCCCATCCGTTCCAATTTTACTCCAGAAGCATGTTGTAAACATAGAAATTAAATTATTTATGGTAGCAAGCCAATATTAAAGTTCAGGCATGCTAGACAGTGATCAATAGTTTATTTTCCACTCTTACAATTAAAATAGACAATTATTTCCACATTTCCGTTTGTTAAAATCTTAATTGCTAACTCAACAATCATGAAATTATCTCCTTGGTATTCGTTGTTATAATTTACTATAATATATATATATAGTTTATCATTTAATTGAATTTGATAAGGTTATTATAAATAAGGTTACTCTATATTTGTGCTTTTTCCATTAAAACATCTTCTGGGTAACAATATCTCTCTTACGATACAAACTTGAAGGATTACTGGATCTTTTTAGCTTTGTTAGTTATTCGTTTAGTATAGCATCTCATTTGTTTTATTTATCTGCTAATTGATATAGTTCGTCTCAAAAGTATCGACTCCTTTTACAGAGTACGAAAGGCATTGCTGAAGTCTATAAAACATAGGATACATAATTATTCGTTTTAATAATCATTAAAGATTTTCCGGGCAAGTTAATGAGCTATTTTCTAGAAATACTACCTTTCATTTATATTTAGAAAATCTTTCTTTTCTAAATTGAAAACTAGTCTGCTTTTGACTGTCTTTTAAATAATCCAAACACAGCAATAGGGCGTTTAATTTTCTAATTGTGGAATGAGACAGTACAAACAGTTGTCCAAAGAACACATTCCTCCTGAATGAGAGCGCATAAATAGAATTTATCCAAATAGCTGTGTGAAGTATTCAGTACACTCACCAAGAAAGCAAAGGCTGGTATCTGATGTAGTTTCTCAGTACCTGAAGAGTAGCTTCTTATATACTCATCACAGAAAATTATGGGATTCTACACATTAAATATATTTGTATTCAAAATAGCAATAGAAGTTTAAAAACTTAAACAATATAAGTAGCCTTTGTGTACGAAGACCTTACTTTTTCTAAGAGCAAAACGCAGGCTTACATCAAAATGTATGCCAAGTCTCAAATACTGTACTTGTGATGAAAAGGTATTTCAGAAATAAAAGAAAGTGAATGAAAAATACAAACTGCAAAAGATGTACTTGCGTGGGTAAAATCTCTATAATAAGTGTTTCCCATTCGTCAAGTGAAACTTAATGCGGCAATCCATTATCTCCAAATGACCAGGATTTAGAAAGAAATGAAAGAAAAATTTGACCAGAAATGTCGGATTTCAAATCTTTTATACATCTATTCACTCTCCTACCTCAAAGGAAACGTGCCATTTGAATCGATAGTATTTAACATAAGTGAGTAATGCAAAACTAGAAAGCATCTTACCAAATCAGAGAGTTGCTGCCATAACTGTCTACCTCGTCATCTCAAAGTTTATTTATCATAATAATATATCATACCTCGTGATCTTTCTTTAAAAAACATTCACAATTTTGCGTCTTCTTGATTTAATTTTGTAAAGGTTGCTCCACTATTTGCTATATTCAACTTTCTTTCCGATATTCAGATAAGTTTTCACAAATCGAAACAGCACCATCGCATTCTTAAGACACTGTACTAATAAATAACAGTAGTGCATTGAAAAAAAGTGTAGTATCTGCTGCTCAAAATGTTCACTTCAACTTTAAAAATGATCTGTGAGAACTGATTATCCGATGGCACCATAAATTCCTATCAGATATACCGTATATATGTGTACCGTAGACGGAAATATGTCCACAATGATACCTTTCTTGCCTATACCAGATGTAAGGAAACCCAAGACACCATCCTCAAGGCTCAGAGGGATCACTGGCGTCATTTTTCTTCATACTTACTTTAACACTCCGGATATTAAGGTGTATAACATGATGAGGAGTATGGACCGGGACGGCACTGAACCTCGCCCGCAAGCAGCCTTACCCATTTCCAACAACAGAAACATTTGACAAGATACATTCGACCCCTCTTCAGATCGGACCGTTATTGTTTAGTTATTATTAAATGGTAAAACAATCATTATTTCCTTGAAAAGTTATATTTACAATATATACAATCAAAGATAATAACAAACAAGCTAGTAATCAGTGTGTAACAAGCTAGTAAATTATCAACAAAATTATCAACAAGCTAGTAAAACAATCATTATTTCCATGAAAAGTCATATTTACAATATA
>JAYRBW010061402.1:0-10362 GCA_036023295.1 Invenusta paracnida | reverse complement strand
AGTGGTTCTCTATTAGTTGGCCCAGTTGAGAACTTTTATTTTAATTATAAAATAAAACTATTATAGCGGTTCCTTATTAGTCAGCCCAGTTGAGAACTTTTATTTTAATTATAAAATAAAACTATTATAGCGGTTCCTTATTGGTCGACCGAGTTGAGAACTTTTATTTTAATTATAAAATAAAACTATTATAGCGGCTCCTTATTGGTCAGTCCAGTTGAGAACTTTTATTTTAATTATAAAATAAAACTTATAGCAGTTCCTTATTGGTCGGCTGAGTTGAGAACTTTTATTTTTATAATAAAATAAAACTATTACACTTACAGTGGTTCTCTATTGGTGGGCTGAGTTGAGAACTTTTATTTTAATTATTAAAATAAAAGTTCTCAACTCGGCCGACTAATAAGGAACCTCTGTAATAGTTTTATTTTATTATAAAAATGAAAGTTTCTTCGGATTTTAAAATGGGAGATTATAACATTGGTTTTTTCTTTGGCTTTGATCAGGTTAGTGTTCACCTTCAGTAAGGATAGAGCCAAAGGAGCAGTATTTTGCTGTAACTGTTTACCAGTGACCAATGACATAATAAAATCAAAGCATTCCATCAATGCAAAGAAATTGTTTGCCCATTTGTCATCAGAGCCAAAAAGATTTGACAAGACCTCCAAAGTAGTTGAGTACCATGCTTCAAAACTGTCAAGGAGTGAGTGGTTTACTGTGTTTTGCATACACTGCAATTTGTTTCTGTTTTGAAATAGGCACATAACATGAGCATGATTTTGTCAACTATAGATGTTGCATTCTGAATGCAAGTCTGATGCAAGTCATCCAATCCAAATATATTTGATAATACTGTCTTCCTTCCCTTCTTAATGTTGGATTCTATACAGCCTACTGTTCTCTGTACCTGTGTTTTTGTTAATGAGATTAAAATTACCCAAATCTAAAAATTCCTGGAGATAATATCACTTATTGTTATAGTGCATTCAAATTTTAAAATTGCCTCACTGTCAACAATATTATTTACAAAAGAAGAAGAAAATGCCATACAAAAATAATTTAGTGTTTGCTTAAGTGTCAGCATATGTCTGGCTATGTCTCTAGAAATAAAATAATTATTTTTTATTAGTCAGGAATGGCAAAGTACACACAGTTTTTTCAAAATGTATTACTGGCTCAGCATATTGCAAAATAACTTTTTGTAACTGTTTTAATGTTTTGCACTGTTTTATATATATACTCCACAAAGCTTATTCTAAAGCATTTCATAATAAATAGCCTATAGTCTTACATTAATGCATATAAAAGTAAAGTAGTGTACAATAAGTATATATATGATATTGAAATTTTGGGTTAATAGGTACATTTTCACTTGCCTGAGAAACCCATTTTTAGATTGTCTATATTATTTTATGATTTATTTTCATTATTCAATAATATTGAATATGCATACATTGTGTTTTATAAACTTTATATCAATTCATATGTATTGCTTTCATCATCATCACTTTCACATAAGTCACATTGTCTGTAAGTGGAGCTTCTACTGGTCAGTATTTTGTGGGAATCTTATTACAAGCGGTATATATTATTATATTGTGGGAATCTTAGATTAAAGTTTTCTTTATACAAACAAACATTTTGACTACATTCTACTTTTCCTTTAGATAATGAATCACCCCAGATATCATTAATGTGAATATATATCGATTTTACACAATGTTAATTCTATCAACAATTAGCAGTGTTGTTTTTCATAGAAATATGGATTTTCTGATCACCTTTTGTTATACTTGTGGTAACCAAGAAAAGTAAGAAACAGGAATCCCAATTTTCAAATGTTTACTGGATGAGACACCTAAGACAAAGCACTGTATCAGATGCTTACTTTACCTATAAGTTTTTGTTGGAATATTCTGCATCCGGTTACAATGAGGAATCATTTCATGAATTTGCCAATTGTTGTCCATGACATGACACTGTATTTTCTGTAATTAATTGATAGCAAATAGACTGCATCATATATTTAAGTACATAATATAATGTAAACCATAGAGTACACATAGAGAAACTACTCTAATTGATTCTGTATGCAGTTTTATACTACTTTTCGTCTACCCAAAAGTTTTTGCCAAAATATTTTTTCGAAAATTCAAAACAATTAAATTGTTTATGCAGTAAAACAGTTTTAGATACACAGGCAATGCATTTTATATTACAGACAACTTATGTGTGTTAAAAATGTATGAATGTGTATATTTTGCTCTTAAAATGAATTTAATAAAAATGTTTACCACTACTTCTAGTCTACCCATTTACATAAAGTTCATTAAAATAAAACTATTTTATAATGACGAAGATTTACAACGCAATGCATATATAATCAATAAGAGTTGTTTCTCTATGTGTACTCTATGATAAATAGTATGTAAATTAATATTGTTGTACATTTAGCATTAATGAAATTGTAAAACAAAACAAAAACATTGTTAATGCAATTATTGATTATTATAAACAAAAAAGCAGATACTTTGTACAAAAATATACTATCTATTATTGACTAATTACTATATTTTTACTTTATTTCTTTGATATATACTTAATTTTTTCTGAGTTTACAGTTTAGCGAGTATCATTGATAAGAATGTCGTCAACAAAGATAACATATACAGGCATTACAATTTATATGTCTATGTTGATAAATTAAAATACTTCGAAATGTTTATTTGCGTTTCTTTTCAAACACAATATTTCAAATACATATTACACAATATATTTCATAACAATAGGTAAAGAGATGAAGTGAGAACGCACAATTTAATCAGTTTACATTTATAATTCAATCAGTTCTTACCATTATATAATATAAATTTAACAGTAGAATTTGTATGCGAGCAGGCCCATAGATAAAATACAAACATATATACTTTTACTGATGCATATTATACATGTTTACTATATCATATAATCAAAAAACGTAATTCAGAAAATATAAAATAGATATAATGTGATATATATTTACATCTAGACAATTCTTTAAAAAACAATCACTCAATTTTAGAAATCAACAATTAAATATTTCAATTCAAGAGTGATTAAAATTTAATGACTGCAAATCTACGTGTGCTACTCATGCAGAAAACAAAATAAAGGATTAAGCAATTTTTTTGTTTTACTTGTCATGCCTAACCCATACAAACTAGGTACTATGTATTAATTTTAGAACGTAATGGTCAGTTAGCAACAGGATTTAACTGCGTAAAAAATTAGTTCCTGTATGTTGGCATGAACAATAAAAAAATTAATAGTCCAAGCAATTAGGCACGTTTTACAATCATGTTACCATAGCAACCTTACAAAACTATCCGGGGTAATTTCCGATATTGTGACAAGGATATAAAAAATAAGTTTTAAATTACTGTTACTGCAACTACAGCTCTAGTAAATCAGTATAATAAAATATATTAGCCATGTACCTATACGATAAATAGATATATCAATGGCTATGTACAGGCTACATATAAGTACATAGTACTCACACAGCAGATTCCATAACTTCGGGATGCCAGCTCATGCCGAGATAGTCATTGGAACACCAAACTGCAACTTTCCGCTGGTCAAAAGAGTGTTCCTCTGCATAGGGAAACTGATCCGCACATCGCAACACCCGCTTGAAGACCCGGTAGGTGTTGTCAGCCTGTTTACGCGCAATCTCACCCTCAAAATGGCGTTTATAGTCGAAAGTCACTGACGGCTTGTTTACACCAGTCAGTGGTGATGTAAAAGGTTTCAGTTGTTGTTTTGCATGGGCGTTGACGTCTTTGGCAGTTTCGGCCATTTTATCAGCGGTCTTCTTAGCGTTAGGGGCGGCCACGTGCCCTGATTTTTCCAATGTGGCGTGGAATGGGCATTTTTTGGGAATAGCCACTACACCTACAAATAGAACCGGGATAAAGCTTAACGTAAATTTTAAAAAGATCAATCTTATGTACAAAAAAAAAAGTTATACATAATTTTATTGAATATTAATAACGGACAAAAAATTATCTAGTCCTACCAGATCCCAGTTGAACTGAAGCAATTTCAAAGACATTGTCTACAATTGATGAGTCTTCTTGTTTCAAAGATTCCGTCACATTGAGAAATGGGCATCTTTTTTGCTCAGAAATTTCTACAAATCAAAATCGTATTAAACAAATTAATAAAAAATGTTTTACTATAAAGAACATTCAATACATGGTATAATTTTTATTATATGTATATCAAATAATGCTTTATATTAACTGCATGCATTCCCAAGAAGAATTATTGCATAAGAGTATTTATCTAAGTTTAATTATCCAACGATAGAAAAAAGAATAAATATCAAATATGTATACATCATTTTTTATAAATTAAAAGATAAATGATATAGCAATATATCTAAAATAGAACATAAAAAAGTTAAGTATTTTTCGAAGCATTTATTTCATATAGTACAATTAAATCTCTTGACCTATCATGTGATTCATATGTATATATCTACTACCAGTTCTTTATTATAATGCTTATACATAAAAAACAGAAATACATATCTCTTTCTTGAATCAAGCATTATATACTCACTAGAAAACATATCCTTTAGTTTGCTGTTTTAAACTAGAAGAGTATTTATTTTACTTTCAAAAGGTAAGGGAAGATAAGTATGCATTCCAAAACTTCTAAACATAAGAAAAATTGTCAATGGAGTTATAAAATAATTAAAACCGTCTCCAAACATCTTTTACGCTGTAAACGGACAAACTTGTTAAATATGTATATTCTTTATATTGATATCTGTACCTTTAATTTCTAATATAACTGAAACGATTTGTTGTGAAATATACTTGAACTAACACTAAACTTAAAACGCATTTAGTTAGACATATTATATATTATCAGATTTCTAAAATTTGAATTCATTAGTGATAAAAGGAACATATTGGAGAAAACATTTGTGATAAAGTTACTAAGTCTGATATATAGAAATCTTGTAACTCCAACAAACTCATAAAAATAAATATAAAAAATAAGACTATAGTTTAAAAAGCTAATAAGGCATGAAGGTTCACATTGGTATATCCATAGATATTTAACCCTGGAAGTGTAGTATGTTTTCGACAAAATATTACACTGAATGTAATTTATCAAGCAGTTTGTGAATATTAAAATATAAATTTTAGACCGTTAGAATAGATTTAGAAATTAGTAGTCTAAGGATGAAGATATCTATACAACGTCCAGAGAGATAAATATTGATATATACTTATTGCAAATCTCAAAGCTAATTGCATTGTTAATAATAATGTTATTAAATAAATCAACAGTATTTTATATCTCTGGACTGATTAAATTTTAATATTCTTTTTTTTATACCAGATAAAATAATATAATTAAAATTATCTACTACTCAATAAATAAATAAATGTATCTATGAGAGTAGAGGCTATCCGGTAAAATCAAAGAAAGTAGAGAAGCTCTACGGATACTGCATAATTTTCAGAATTTTTTTTAGATAAAATTATATATAAACTAAAAAGGAAAAGTAAGAGGGTAATAATTTCATTATTGAACTGATTAAAATGTAATTTGAGTGTATATCGTGTCATAAATAAAACCTGTTTGGATGATTCTGCTATTTCATAAAAGGGTTTCTTTATAAAAATAGAATAGATTTCAAATTGTAAACCTAGCCAATATGTACGAAAACTATTGTTATTTGACAATGAGTCAATAACATTCGAGTATTAACTTAATGAGCTATAGCACTAATCGAAAAACATTTGAATAACCAGCACTTTAATGTCTATAATAACATACACCCTATGAAACACAATTCTATCTCTTTGAACAAAAGTCGATTGGACTTTTCCATAATAGAGAAAAAATTCTTCAACAAACTGAAGCCAATTAACAGTAGTAATTATCATAAATCAAAATCAAATATTTACTCATTACTCTTATTCTAATTTGTCAATAATAGTTATTATTATTACATACCCTAATATTGCTATGTACATATATACCTATATATATACTATAATAATACAGATATTATGAAATATTACACAATTACTGTCTCACCAACTAAACTTTATCTTACTCATAATCTTGTTTTAAGTGTATATTCTATTATTGGATGTACAATAATATATCAAACTATTATATATTAACCCTGAAGAAGGTTTAAGTTTTGAAATATAAATAACGATTCTTTGATTTGATTTAAAAAATTACAGAGAATATCTATGATTTATTTTTGAAAACTAACTTTAGAAAGCGCTTAAATTATAAAATACGCATAAATATATTTTTAAAAGTTAAGTAAGATAATATGATGCTTTTAATTAATAATTTTTCCGCTTCACGATTAACAAAGATTCTATTATTAAATAACATCAACACTCAATGACAAATAACCGCTTCAAGAATAGAAACGTACTAATTAAAAAAAATTAATTAACAATCAGAATAAAATAACAAGCTTTTTGTTATTCAAATTAAGTAAGAGTAGTGCTAATGAAAACTAATTAGAAAAATTTAAACAGAACTTAACAGAAAAAATTAAACGTAACTGAAAGAGTTCGTATAAAAGAAATAAAAAAGCAACTAAAAACGAGTACACGAAATAATAGAATCAATGTAAAGACTCGCCCAAAAGCTTATTGAATATTTATAAAGTAGAAGACAACGCATAGTTGAATAATTAAAATACCCAAATAGAAATAATGAAAGTAAAGAAAAATAAATAGGGGTTTACCAGTAGTAGTTTTTGACTCAACAGAGACAGGCGTCCCCATGCTTTGAACCAACGTTGTCTTCTGTCGCGAAATTAATTTCGTAAAGATAGGGCACTTGCTCGCGTTGGCTAGAACAGTAAGGGGCTCCGAGTGAATCATACTCGAAGAGACACGCTTGAGGAAAGGACAACTTAACATGTTGGTCGAAGGAGCGATTGTTGAGGATAGAAATCTACCCGGAGGAGCAAGAAGAAACATAATATTAGGTATAATTTAGAACTTTCGAACAGCACACTATGGGAATAAGCTTTTTTGAACCGCTGAAAGTAAATAAGAAACAATATTTTATCCTACTTTAAAACTAAATTACAGAAGCAGTCATGTGATTCGCTAGAAACTCGCATTACGAAGGTTATGATATGTATAATCCTTAGCAAATCAGAGGAGAGAATCGAGAGACGTGAGCCTGTTACAACTGGGAATTGTAGTTCATTTAGTTCTGGGGAAATAAGGCCATTGCATAAAAAACCGCTGATATATTAATTGCTAATTAAATATCATTACAAAACGTGGTCATTGAAATTTAAAAACGCGAATACACTGAAAAAGTCAATACCTACATATCTAATAAGTATAATTTGCAACAATAAAAATAATGTACATGTTCATATCCAACGCTGAAAATGAGAGTCACGTTTATGAATGCATATATCCATTTAGTGTATTACCTTTTTAAATGATGTTTGATACTCTATGTAATTTTTATCAACTAGAGGTACGTAGCAAGTTTTTAAATGCACAGTATAACAATATGAGAATGTTGTAGGAACATTCCCATATTGAATGTTATGGGAACAAAATAGAATGAGCTAAGTACTTAACAAATTTAATAAATCAATTTAGGAAATAATATTTAAGCAGTGAAAATGTATGTTAGCAAAAATGTCTCCCGATAAAAAATGTGACATATACCAAGCTGAGCATTACATAAGTAATATTTATCATTACTTGTTATAGTTCATTTATTAACAAAAGTTAAATATAAACTATAAAATATATATTATTTGAATAACATTGTCGATAAAAGATAATAGTGATATTTATTCATTACAAAAATAATAAAATTGTAAGATTTTAGAGACTTATAACATACACATGAGTGAGTAGCCATAACTCAAATTGTAATAATATAATCCTCAATTAAATCTCTTGTGCATACAACGTCTGTATATACACTATGTATTTTATACATTCCTACATAACTATTTAGGTCACCTTTAGTGCATAAATAAAACTACATCTAGACATGATTAGGAGTAAAATAGTAATAGACAATATATTATTTAAAAACAGATAACATATTATTATATTGAATTAATTATGATGAAAAGAAAAAAAAATTAATCAAAATTTAAACATTAAAATAAACGTTTAAATCCCCCACATACATACAGTTATTTTGTACAACTCGCTTATTTATTAAATATATCTTCAATTTGAATTATGGCTACAACTTCTTTTATAAATTAATTCAACATAGGTATCTTAAAAACTGGGAATGCCAATGCCCATATTTTACAATAAAATAAGTTATATTCATTTATAAATATAATCTGACTTTATATTAAAACTATATCAGAATTTATAAGTAATTGTAATTGATAATAAAGTATTCACTAGAGGTGTTAATAATTGTGATATCATACTATATGGTATGAAATTAATCAAATTAAACAAATAATCAATTAAATTATTGTTAGATAAATTGGAACTAAACGAACTACACTGTATTGTAGAATTTCAATTAAGATATTAGAATACTGTTATTTTAAAATGCCTACAACTTTACCTACTAATATTTTATATAGGCATATTATAATATACATATATACAGTCAAACCCTGGTTTTATGCCAGCCTTGGTTCCAGTGAAAGTGGTGGTTAATTGGGAGTTCTATTTTAAGTGTTAAATTTATGTATGTATGTATATTAAATAAATACAATGAATTTATGTTTACTTCACATGTTTATTTATTTAAAATTTAATTATCAATGTTAATTTTTTTAATTATGAAACGTTTAGTATTTCATATATATTATGTGCATATATTCATTTACAGTATACAGACACATATATTTATTGTTGTGCTAGAATAAGAGGCAGATTGGCAGATACACTGAGGTTTTATAACACAAAAATTGTGCTTTTGTTCTCAATTTTGATTGGCGAATAGCAGGGTTGGCAGTTAAATTATATTAAAATGCATACAAGGAAATTTGTTCCACAAAAATTGGTGATAAAGTGGGGTTGGCGGATAATTGGGGGCATAAAACTGAGGTTTGACTGTATAAATGTTAGAATAAAAATTTACTATTAATTAGAAAATAATATTAGCCAACAAATGAAACTTAATAAAATATAATATAATAGCAAGTGTAGTTTCTATGAAAAATATATCAGTATTGGTTATATATAAAATATTATTCTGAAATCAAACATGGAATTTCTTATGTAATTATACATTTCAGAACCTTTCCAGCTGTTAATAATAATAATACAGTTTTATATATTTCTATTTATATTCAAGCTATAAAATAGATATAACAAATCAATGGTTAAAAACAAATATTTTGAATGACAGTCGGCAAAAAAGCATTTTTAAAATAAAATTAACCCTTTCTTTGTGGTCGCTTATATCTCAATTCAATACTCCCTTCAGCAGGTATGTTAAATAAAATTAAATAAGTTTATCTCAGATTTGAAAATTGAATCTTATTGGATAATTAGTTGTCTGTCTGTTACACTATCATACTCATGCACAAAACAGTAGTCTGCATACATTTAGTTCTGAGAAGTTATAGCTTGCTTATCTATAAAACATTAATAACATTTAATATTTTTGTTATGTAGCTAATCACTAGGTTGTATGTAATAATTCACAAAATTGTGGCATTTTTCTTTAGTCATATTATAAATATATATGTTCAAACAATATATAGTTATACCTATTAATTATTTCATAACCAATACAAAGTGCACATTACCAGTTAATATTTTTTTATATAAGTTATACCTACAATCTAAATATTCCTCATGATTCATTATTCAAAATAAATTATCATTTATAAAAAATAGTTAAATACATTTTTCATATAAAATGAATTGACCTAAGAATATAACATAGTTCATATAATGCTCATCTTTATAACCAAGTATAGGTAACTTATAATTTCCCAACAGTTACTCACAAAATATACATATTTTCTTGTTTTATACAAACATGCAAGATATAATTTTAAAAAACTATATAATGAATGTAATATTATATAAGTGATAAAAAAATAGATAGAATAAAATTATTATCACATACAATTTTAAGCAAATAAATAGAGCATATCCTTCTATATAACTTTTCATATAAAATATATTTCACTGTGAAATCACAAATTATAGTTTACATCATAGAGTACACATAGAGAAATTACTCTTATTGATTATATATGTATTGCGTTGTAATCTTCATCCTCATAAAATCGTTTTATTTTAATGAATTTTATGTAAATGGGTAGACTAGAAGTAGTGTTAAATATTTTTATTAAATTCA
>JAYRBW010061401.1:0-10364 GCA_036023295.1 Invenusta paracnida | reverse complement strand
TATGTATGTATGTATGTATGTATGTATGTATGTATGTATGTATGTATGTATGTATGTATGTATGTATGTATGTATGAGTTGGGCGGTGAATAATATTAGTTGTCTCCTGTACAAAAGCTCATTATGTAGTGGTCGCTCTTTTTATAATTGGAATTAATATGCGAGCGAAACAGAACAATGGAAGGGGTGGGGGTGTGTGTACGTGTTATGGGTAAGATGTGGGGTTGGAGGGCGTCTTTCGTCCTTGTCAAGTTGGTTGTATCACAGGAGAGAGGGTGGTCGGTGTAGAAAACGGTTGATATATTGATGTATAGAGGGAGCGGGCGGGTGTCTCACCAGCTATATATACTACTCTATACGGTCGCTAGATTCATCTTGGTAGGTGATGATTGGCAAGGTCTTGAGGAGAGGAATTCTAGTTCACGTCATAATAATTGAAATGAGAATGAGATTTCTTCTTGACTGACTTGATTGACACTGTCATCAACATGTATTTATTACCATTTGTAGTTGGTTGGTTGTATAGTAAAAGCGTGAAAGATATAAAATTACAAATGACAGCTCAACATATTTAATGCTACGCATTGAAGAAAACTATTTAAATACCACAGATAGAGCAAATCAATAACAATGAGTTATCTCAATTACATGACGAAGAGTTAGATAATAGTATAAAGGGGGCAATTTCTATTCAAAAATCATGCGTGTGGAGTTATTACAAATATTTGTAGTCTATTTAAATTCTTCAAGTTTCATTGGGTTAAATCAGAACACAACTTATGAAGCCATGTATACCGAGAGCTTATGTCTAAATATGTATAAAGTACACGATATAGATACTACTACTAAACACTTGTGTTTTTCGCAACTTATTTTTGTGGTTTTTAATAGAACGTTTTGCCTTTCTGAAAAAAAAAAGGTTTTCCAATATGCAATCATGCAATGTTCCTTAGAGTGGTCGCTTTGATCTTTCAAAAGATAGAAGTTATCTTTTCATTTTGTTGAAGCTTGTAAAATGGATTTCAAATAAATGGCTACGTACACTATCTTAACAATTTTGCTCCACGAGTAGTTCATTGATGACTTATTGAAACCTAGTAAACAGCTAAGGAGTTTCCTTAATATAGCTGCAGCTAGGGTGTTCCGCCAAATACTAATCCTTGATGACAGATAAAAATAGTAATAATATCTTACCCAGAAGTATATATTATATATATATATACACTTATAAGTAGGCTCTTGTTGACATTCCAACTGTGACACTTGTGGCCTATAACTCTCTCTCTCTCTTGTAAAACACAATTATACAATGAACCAGCATTTTTGAAATGGGTCCTATATGAAGCTCTAGCAAAAAGTATTACAGGTTAGTTAATATTACAGGTTAGTTAATAATAGACAATATATGTATGTATATATTAGAATTCCCATCTAATCGATAGATAATAAGCAGAAAGCATATATATGTAATCTATATCTAAAACAAACAGGAATATATATATATGTGTGTGTGTGTATATATAGGGGTTGGTACCATTATATGTACGTGTAGTAAGCAATATATCGATAAAAAGTAGTTGAATCTTAACATATTAGGATGCAAATCAAGAAAATTATACCCCATAAAAGTTTAAATTAAGTACACTCAGATGTAAATATACACACATAATATATTATGTAGGTATATTATATAAGTAAATTGTTTGCGTTTGTCGTAGAAATCATATATATTATAATATAGCGCCTCTGCATATATGTAATTGGAACAATACGCAGATCGGATGTGTCGCATGTGTACATGTAGCTCTCTATAAGGGACGAGAAGAATTGAAATAAACAATGTTGAATGGATCCGCGCGGTGTCACTTAGTATATTATTATACCTACACATAAATTCCTAAAATTTGGTAGTCAATAAGTCACTGACACTACAATAAAAATGTATGTATATATCACCAGCTCCACGACTCCCTGGGAGAGAGAATTAAGGGATGAGGATAATTCGATTTCGCTGCGATATATTATGTAATATGCACTCTTAGAAGGACGTCGCACACTGCCAAAACAGGAGAAATACGGAATGGCCAGGGGACGGGACGGGGCGTTTCATCAATAAATCGATAATCGATAAATCAATTAATCGATAATTAATCGATAATCGATTAGACGTTGTCGTTGTCGCTGCTGTCGTCTGCAGCAGGCGTGAGGGCCTCCGCTTTGGCGTCTTCGTCATCGGACTCGACGTCGGTGGAGAAGATTTGATCGCTCCTTCCACTGATCTTGCCCTCCTTGACTCGTTCGCTCATTTTACTCCAGATCCAGCGATTCTTGTTGATGTTCTCCACCATGCAGTTGCACTCCTGGTAGAACTCGGCCAGAATTCTGGTGCACAGGGAAAGAAAGAGAGAGAGAAATGTTTACACTAACAGAATTTAAAACTAGTTTTCATCCCTCAGCTCAATGTTTTTATTAAAATTATTACTGTATGAAAATTATACTACTTTTAAATATGATAGTAGTACAGCGGTTTATATGCTGATTTTTATAAATATAAAAATATGCTGGAATTCATTCTATTTCATTATATTATTAAATAATTTTCATAAAAAATGAATATGCTATTTTGAGTGAATTATAGAATTAACAAGGCCATGCAAAAATGGGTTTATCAGTGTGGTTATTTTTTTATTGCATAGGTGAATTTAAACAGAAATAAACATAAATGTATTAAGAGACTTCCACAGAATCGTGGATACAATTAATGATATATTTTTTATTACAGGCATGTTTCCACCAAAAGATACTCGATGAATATTATAATTAGAAAAAAATTATCGTCATTATTTTGTGAAGAAAAAGTGTTGTTGCGCGTGGGGAATGAATTGGTATTGTAAAGATAAAATAAGTTATATCTATAATTACATGTTTCCGCGGCGTACTTAAAAAATAGTTCGAAATCTATGTGAAATAAAGAATACATTATAATACGAAATCGTTATTCAATTTTTTTGGAAGAATATTTTTATAACAATTTCTTATTATTATACAAAGTTATACAAATTATTTCAAAATTGAAATTATGAATATTACGAAAATGTCAGAGATAAAACAGTGTCTAACTAACGGTAAATATAGACTTTAGCATAGTCTGTCTGCATATTTGGATAAAAGTGAGTTTTCGAATATTTGTAAGTCATCGTTTGGAGCATAAATGTCGAATTAAAGAGACATTAAAGATGTTGGTGATAATGTCAAGTTGATACCTTCATAATTCAAACTGAGAAAGTCTAAGAAGTCAAAATGCTGCCCCAGAAACATGACAGAATTAAGGGGTCTACTTTTCATCCAAATAGAGATTTGATGAGATGTAAAAATACGTTCGCTACGGTCACTCCGGCAGGTCAGGTTATATATATAGATAGGTATAGCTATCAACTCACCGATAGCAGGGCAGGGCGATGCCATCGAGAAAGGAGATCTGGAGATCCGGAACACAGGCCCTCTCACGATCCATCTGTTCGGCCGGGCGCTGTCCCAGGGCCTTCTCGAGGTCCCCCTGACTGAAGAACTCATTGTAAATGAGCTCAGCGACAGTGCGCGTGTTATTCCAGGTCTTCGTCTGATCCGAGAGGTCAGCCGAGGTCATCAAGAGGCAGAGCAGGAGGTTGTGCTCCTCGGCTGAGGAGGGGTTGTAGCCCTTAGCGGCGACCTGGCGTAGGTCCTTGAGGATGTTGAGATGGTGGGCCAGATCTGTGGCTAGGATGATGTCTCGTACCAGATCCAAAACGCGATAGTAGTCCTGGAGGGGGGGGGAGGAGGCACGTATAGGGGATAATTAAAAGAGCCCTTATAGGCGATCCTGTATATTAGTGTCCAAAATTATTTGTTTAAATATTTCGGTAAAATCTTACGCTAAATAAACAAATAATATATCAATAAATTTACAAACAGTTATAAATAAATTGCCTTAAGTTTTTTTCAAATAGTTAAACATTAATTTAATCATTAATCATTAATCATTGCTCAAAATTAAATTAATGTTTGAACTATTTGAAAAAAAAACTTAAGGCAATATATTTATGACTATTTTAGCGTAAGATTTTACCGAAAGTTTTAAATAAATAGTCTAGGACGCTAAAATACGGGATCGCCGCCCTTATAGACTTGGAAATGTAACAGAAGGAAATGGGGATTATACCGGACGACTGAGGTTCTCGAATATGTTGCAGCCCTCGGTGTTGAGAATGCAAATGGTCTGAGAGAAGTGGTGCCGCTCTAGTACGGATCCTTCGGAACTGTAGAGCGCTGCCAGAACCGACTGTGACGTCATCTGAGGTGGAGAGGGGGGGGGGGGGGTGCGGGATTCATCGTTATGCCGGATCAGATGTGTGTATGTATATATCTGTCTTTTTAATCACAAATTATTATTTATGCATGCTTGCGCACGTACGGTACAAAACTATTTCTCCACGCCTTCTTTTGAGATATGCATTAATAAGAGAGAGAGAGAGAACAATTGTAAAATATTTTCCTTTTCTTTCTGCTCATCTCTGCTGCCTACGTCGTGCATTTGTCTAGCATAATGTAAGCAGGTCGAGAAAAGAGGGGGTGGATAAGAAAACGACTTACTTGGAAAGGGGTGTAAGTCAGTAAACATGGAATGTTTGAAGAGACGCACGGACGCAGGAAGGCAAGTAAAAGAGAGAATCATTAACTGGATTGCAAAGAAGAGAAAATCTTCTCCTCCAAGTCTGACTTGTCCATCAAGTCAAATCGTGACAAAACTATACTGCGGGGGACTAAGGGAGGAGCGAAGACACTCTAGTACGACATACTGAACTGGAGCAGAGAGGCAGAAAGTAAGTCCATCAGATAAGAAGGAGAAAGGGAGTACCTATGTGTAATGACTACGATATTAGATGTATGTCTTTCTATCACAAGTCTTTATAGACTTACTTGTTTGCTAGTTTTTTTGTTTGCCTCATGGTGCGGTCGGGGACACACGGACCGATATTTCTGGATCATGTAAGATGAAGAAGAGCAATCGAATTTGGGAGAGAGAGTGGGAGACGAGAGACACCAAGTTGATGGGGAAGAGAGCTGTGAACGTGCCGATGGAAGGCTAATCCACGAAAGAAGGCACACAGAGAGAGATGGGAGAGCTGATACTGTCTCTTGTGAAATCTGATAGTTCTCTTCTGGCAGCTCAAGAGGGTGGACAGGCTTGTCGAATGAGGAGCAAAA
Organism: Invenusta paracnida; assembly: GCA_036023295.1. Classification (NCBI taxonomy): domain Eukaryota; kingdom Metazoa; phylum Platyhelminthes; order Proseriata; family Coelogynoporidae; genus Invenusta; species Invenusta paracnida. The sequence continues at coordinate 5,120 of JAYRBW010061401.1, read as the reverse complement.
GGGAAGGATGTTGTTTATGTTGTAGCATCAACATTAGTTATCTCGAGATTATGAGTATGTTTATGTGTGGGCAGCGATCTCGTCGGGTTAATATGTATATATGTATATATAAACTATGTGTTATGTATGCCAGCCTGACTATATGGCTGGATGAATGGTCTTTGATATCTTGCTCGAATAACGTCGTAGAAGACAAATATATTCACGCTCACGTTCCCAGTAATAATGAGAAGTGATGAAGGCCTTTTCTGAAGAGGACATCCTTACAAAATGGGAATACCTAGATCGAATTTAAGTAGTCTCATCAATATTTATCACGCGGTTATTTTCGAGACTGTTTTACGCAGTTATACAGTTCTTTTTTTCGCTCACCTGGAAGGAGTTGTTGGTGCCACGGTGGTCAATGTCATGACACAGGGAGGCCACAAAGAGGGCGAAGAGCTCGAGGTCACTGAGGTGCTGGGAGAGCGGCAGGTTCTTGGCGCAGAGAAAGATGAACTGGGCGACGGAGAAGGCATGCGCCCAGTTGTGATAGGGCGGATCGCGGTAGCCCCGACGGACCATCAAGACGAAGCGAGCCAGTGTGCCGCGGGGAATGCGGAACCTCGTGATGAAGCCCAGCTCGTCGAACATGCTGAGGGTGGCCTGAGGGAGGAAGTCGGAGGGGGAATTTTATTGCTTGAATCCCGCCAGGGTCCTATATCGACTATAGGTCAGGTTCTGGTCACTTTTCGAAGCGCTATTTACGTCGATGTTTTGCACGAAATATGGATATATTTCATTGCTTCATTGAATAAAAAATCAACAACATGAAAGCCAAGATATTTCTTTTCTTTCTAGTTTAGATATATATACGTGCTTATTATTAATCTATATATACATACACAAATGCTTTTGTAAGAAGAAACATTATAACAATTAAATCTTGACGCCCTTTTTGACCTCAATTTCGTCAATGCCTGCACTATATACGGAGAGACCAATGCAATGGCTGGTTGTGCTACCGCATCGTCTAATTAGTAAATCTTAACATAAAGGAAGGCGAATTCTTACTAATGGCGTATCATTTTCAGGAATGGATCTGGGGACGCATTGGAACTTGTTGAAATTGTTGAGGAATGTGGAGGTCTTGACGATCTCACATTGCGTCAAATGCTGCACCCTTTCTTCATTAACCTGGAGGAGGGGAGGGGAGGGGAGGGGGAGGCAAAATAAGAGGAAAACTATAATCCATACTGCGTTGACAAAAATCAATCAACCAAATTGATTTATTGATTTTATTAATTATTATATGAGAATTATATGCTTAGTATGTATTTTGTTCACCTTAAGCTTTAGTCTATTCGGCGAATTGTTTTGTACCATTAAAATTGTGCCGTGATATTAGTGAAATGTATACTGTAGAAATCGACATGCATTATGTAACAAAAGCACCAATACTGATCCAACCACAAGCATTCTCAGAGATAAACCCCCCGAAGTTTAAAGTGAGTATAAAGATAGGTTTTCAGACAAGCCAATGTACATGATATAAAGCACTGATATGGACAGTAAAAACATATTAATTTGCACATGAATGAGAGCCACAATAATATGTAACTTATTGGAGTATAGCTTAATTAATAAAACAGTTTCTCGATAGCGAAAACAAACCAAGTTTTGCTTATATTAACATGAAAACTTGGCCAAACAAATGTTTTCGCTATCGGAAAAACGTTTTTCTTAATTAAGCTATAATACTCCAATAAGTTACCTATTATTGTGGCTCTCATTCTTGAGCAAATTAATATGATTTGACTTTCCATATCAGTGATTTATATCATTTATATTTGCTTGTCTGAAAATCTCTTTTCATACTGCACTATAACAGTGTACATGGTTGGTTTTTCTGCCAACTGAAAATAAAACCAATTACTGTTTTTTAAATTAGTACAATATAGAGTTCTGTGTATGAGAGACACTTACTTGCATATGATAGGTCATAAGTTCATTGGCTAACTTGCTTCGATGCTGTGCGTCTTGGACCTTCTTGTACATCAAAGACTGCAAGAGTAACAGAATCAATAATCAATAATCAATAATTACTGTTTCTTATGCATGCCTATAAATAACGCAATTATTATTAAAGCATTTCTAATTTACAGAGGAGGCAAAACATACATATTGATGAAATCGAGGAGAAGAATAGGTAAATAAATAATTGCCTATAGAGCTCCATCGGGCCACTTACATGGACAATACTAATGCAGCAATAAACGGCAAAGGCTTTGGCGATGTCCTCATCAAAGCTCGTGAAGTGGGAGCCCTTGGTTTTATTGCATAACTGGGCGACACCAACAATCTTCTGGTTCTCGTCCTTGATTGGGAAACAGAGAATGTTTCTGAAATACAAGGGATATACCGATGTGATAGAGCAAATCTGACAGAAGGAACGGGGCTTTTAATTTAATTAGTTCGTTTTCTGATTTAAAGACAAAAAAACAGTCTTGTTCCAAAAATAATTTCGAACATTTTTTCGACAACAATTTGAAAATCTGTGTTAAACAGACTTCAAAGTTCCAAAACTAATTCGCAACTTTGAGACGCCAAATTGCCCTTCATACAAAACTATCCTGCCTCATCTTCTGCATATTGTATCTATTGTATTTGAATATATATATATATATTAGCGACACAACAATGTAGCAGCATGATGAAGAAATATAGCCAACAGCCATTTCATTTAACAAAATTTAATCAGTACTCCCCACCCGGTTCTCTGTGATTGATTAGACTTGCTTCCAGGCATAAAATCAGAAGCAAGGCGATGGGGAGAGGGGGAGGGGTCTTAATTATCTTTCACAGCCGATATATAGCTACATGCTGTCCATAAATATAATGACCTTCCATCTTCCAACTTTTAGATGTAGGTATATATATTACTTTTCGTGTACCATATTATCCTTAAATTATAGTTTGTCATTGCTTCAATTGCAATGTACATTGTTGTTGGATATTAAACCAGGCATGTCTCAAAGAATATCTATCCTTCTAAGGGACAAAATTTGTTTTGTTTTTTTACCAGACAGCCTTGATATAAGTATTAATAAGTAATACATTAATACCCAAAAGAAGAAGGCGAACAGAAGTATAATGCGCGCTGAGGAACAAACAACAACATTAATAGTCTAGTTGAGAATGTTATTTGGAATTATGAGAGGATTTATTGAATGGATTAATTAGTTTTATGAAACAACTAATTAAGAGTCCAAATGCTAGAATTCTCTCCAACTTAGAGAATGTATATAGAGGAATAATCATTTGTCATTTAGAAGTTGTTTTTGAAAAACGAAAAAAAATGTTTATTGAAACAAGAAGAATCTATACAAAAACTGATATAGAGTTGCTCATCAAATGCTGCCACAACTTAATATTGAGAATCATATATATTTATAGAACAATAAAAACACACGTGATAAAAGAATCATGCCTATAAATTGATTAATGCGTATAGTGGGCAAATTGACAGCAAATTTAGTCTATTTACATTTTACATGTATCGAAACAGCTATGGTCGTTATATTAAAAATAGAAATCCAAATAGAGAATATATGTTATAGATGGAAGGCTGGTTTAGACTTTGGGGTGATTCGTATGCTCAATAAGGAAAGACAAGGTTTGGCAGAAACGGATATCCAATGACAGAGAATGTAGCAATTCTTGAAATAAGCGAAGAAAGATACATGTGCACCTTAATTTCTTGATTATAATTAGAACACAATATATGTCGATAATAATATTTATAAAGGCGTCGATATTACACGTAAAACTGGAACCAATAACTTTCCACACCTTGTTGTATACACTAGTTGATGATGATTCTGACTCAAACACACTTCCTGTAAGCATCAATCGGTCATTATATACAGTCCCGAAGCTAGCACCCTCCAGCTACAAGGAACGAGGTAACAACATTGACCCGACTATAGTCCCGCAGCTAGCACCCTCCAACTACAAAGGAACGAGGTACCAACATTGACCTCCCTATAGTCCCGTAGCTAGCACCCTCCAGCTACAAGGAACGAGGTTCCAACATTGACCCACTATAGTCCCGCAGCTAACACCCTACAAGGAACGAGGTACTAATATTGACCATCCTATAATTGTAGATAATGGTGTCAAATCTTCCGAAATGGACGTCTGCCGATGTTGGGAGGGTTGGATTGGACCCCAGTGGCATTTTAAAATTTCCATATTAAAGAATAGGAATAGTTATACAATTTATGCTTAATTTCTAAAAATTATTATTTTCAATATAATAGGTATAATTATTTATAACCTTTTTAAAGTAATGTTGCACATGATTTTAAACATATATCTATTGTCTTTATCTTAATTCAAAATTAAACAAACATATTATGTCAATACGTTTCCAGATGCTTTTGAATATTAGTACTAGATAAATTTTGGCAACAAAATTAGTATAAATTGTAAAACTATTCCTAATCTTTAATATGGAATAATATAATTGTCAGTTTGTACAACTATATAACCGGATGACATCTTCTGCGTGACGATGACAAAGAATTTGAGAAGATTATTGTGTACAACTTACCTTTCTAGAATTTTTAGAAATTCAAACTAAAGTTAAAACTTGCATATCCTTAGCAACTCTATCGCTAAAATGGAACAATAGGTATACCTACAAAATAACTTACCAACATTTAGTAAAACTAAGTCAATTTAAATGTCTAATGTACCTATACTACCAAGAAACGTCGCATTTTACTCTGAAGTGCTTGAGTTTGTGATATTTTGGCTGACTAAGCAAACAACAGGTCATTGGCAGGATAGCGATAACCAATCACAGTCAGTCTGTCGATATTAAGGAACAGTAGCAGCTTTTTAGTCATTTTCTTCTATAAGTACCTAACGTTTTATTTAGAAATTCAGGATTCAATACCATACTGCAAAAAACAACTATTTATCACATAATTAATAATATCAAAGAAAAAATATATTTACTCAAAATCAGTAGAATTATATTATTGCGAACTAAGAGTATTTAACACGTACCCTCCGAAGCTTTTTAGTGTAACGTAAACTACGAAGGGTAGGTCTATCAGACCCACCTTGCTATT
>JAYRBW010061400.1:0-10364 GCA_036023295.1 Invenusta paracnida | reverse complement strand
TATAAAAATTGTACAATAAACAAAACTATTATTTATAATTTAAATAACTGTATCACCAATCAAATTAAACTGATTTAGACAAAATAATTTATATTTTCAACATTTTAGGAGTAAATTAAGTTTCTTTGAATGTGGTAGAAACCATCAAGACATTCATTTAAATGTGGCAATCGGTGTTTTTCGGAAACAATACTTTGTGAACTGTATTTTAGAGTTAACTTGGAATCTTTAAATGTGGGGATCTATGTTTTTCAGAAACTACACTCCATGAACTGTATTTAAGAGTTAACTTGGAATCTTTGTTTCCACCACATTCAAAGATTCCAAGTTAACTCTAAAATACAGTTCATGAAGTTTTTTATTTAAATTATAAATAATAGTTTTGTTTATTGTACAATTTTTTTTAAATTGAATGTGGCAATGAGTGTTAAGGATTCTTTAGTTGGGGTTTTAAAATTTTTGAATATGGTGATGAATGTGGCAACAAATGTGGAGAAAAAGTTATATATACATTAAATAATTCCATTTAAGCAAAAATGTCAAAGACCAGAATATCTTAAGTGGCAAATAATATATTTTTACACATAATTAATGAGAAGTATAATATTAGGACTACTTAGATTAGTTAGCTTTAGCATTATAATTATTATTAATATTGGACATTCAACTCAATTTCCAACTGCAATATTAATATAAACATTAAGCAAAATGAAAATAAATAACATCCAAAGGCACAAAGTACAATACGCCGAAGCTTATATAATAATCAATTACATTAGTAGATCGAAATAAATAACGTAACAATAATTAACTCACCTCTCGATGTCTAGTATTAACGATATCATTAGTATTACTATGTCATTACGTATACTACTATACCTAGTGGATAGTGCCTAGCGTACCCTACCATAAACAATTTACCAAAGAACGTATAATTACCGACAGAAATAGCAGTTGGATCAAGCTTAGGGGGCATATTGAAGGAGGTGTTGGATGATACCACAGAGAGAGTAACGACCAAAGAGTTGCACCTTTCTACAACAGCGTGAAGCTAACAAAACTGAAAGAAGTTAGATTTATAGGCTTTTTAAACAAATATATTTTCAATCGAATTTTGGGTGAAGAATAATAACAACCAATTCGTTGTAGAATAAATATAAGGAAAAACCCACAAAGTTAATAAAAGAGAATTTATTGAAAAGAAATCGACATTTAAATCTCAACAAGAGCTCTGTATCAAGTTAATTAGAAAAGTAATTACCTAAAACACTTAACATTAATAGGTATATAAAGAAAAGGTGCACTTAAGATATAGATGATCAGTGAGATGACAGAAAAGACATAACAATCAATGGCACAGTGCCAAATGGTGAATGAGACAAAAAACGAAAGGAGTGAGAGTGGTCAAAAAGAGGTAAGGAGGTTATAGAGAAAGGAAAGAAACGGTCATGTTGTAGACACTATAAAGAAACCTGACTTAAGATGAGAATCGAACATACAAAAAAGATGGAGGATATAGAGGCTAAAGAGAGAGAAAAGAAATTATAAAGAGTTAAGAAGATTAGAAGCGATCGGTTTATTTGCGTAACGATAAGGTTTCTTTAGTGTTGATAAATCAATCCCTTCTAATCTTCTTAACTTTTTTTCCCATCATTTTGTATGTTTCGCTTCTCACCTTAATTCAGGTTTCTTTGTAGTATATAAACTGACTACTTATTTCTTTTCTCTATGTCCTCCTTTCCTCTTTTTTATCACTCTCCCCCCCCCCCCTTCCCCCCTACGTTTTTGTCTCATTCACCATTTGGCACTGACTGTGCCATTGTTTTAATTTATTTGGTGTCATCTCATTGGTCATCTATTTTTTAATTGTACCCTTTCTCTGTATATTAATATTAAGTGTTTTGTGTAATTACTTTTATGATTTAGTTGATAATGATCTCTTGTTGAGTGTCGAGATCAAAACGTCGTTTTCTTTTCTTTTCATTAAATTATCTCTTATTAATTTTGTGGGTTTTTCCTTAAATAGAATCTTGGGTAGATGATTATATCTTAGAATAGAAGATAACCACATTACTATACCCATTGCTATGGTTGTTGCCACTCTATTCCGAGCTACCTATATATTTTAATTATATATGTACAGGTCACTTCTTTATTACAACTTCATAATAAACTCATAACCTGACAAATCGCACACTCCATTCTTATTTATGAGAAACGGATATGAAAACCTTTTACAATGACAGTCGTCAACTGTCATTGATAGATTTCAATACTCCACACATGATGTTACATCTACAGTAGAAGGTTTCGTTGCTGCTATGTTAATTACAATTGACGCTGCCTTAAACACGTCATAAAAACTGGAAATTGAAGTAAATGTTAGTCTATCGTTTTCATGTATTACCGCATAGTGAGATATATATGTGCTGTCACCCAAAGAACGCGCCCTGCGCACCCGCTATGCCAAGACAATTGAGCGACACTTCAAAACAGCAATCGCCCTCTGCAATCTCTGGCTACCGGTGCTCGTGTCTATCCAGAATGAAAATGGGATCTCAGTGAAACAGTTTTAGAACAAATTGATAACGACCAACATATTGTAAAAATCGATGGAACTGTACGTAGGCTGACACTACGTAACAAACATTTCTTAAGAGAGTACAAACCATAGACAAATTTCCATTACTATGCCATAGTTACCATCGCCCATTCCAGCGCCCCAGCAATCTCAGATGTCTGATAGAACTGTACTTTGTCAACACCGCTCCTACCAAATTTCAGTATTTCCAGATGGTCCTATTCCGGAGCAGCAACCACAAACTTCCTCAAGAATCCCCGTCACTACTGGAAACGATGTCGACTCCAATAATACTGCACATGATGACTTCCCAGTCAGACGTTCTTCACGTCCCAGGAAATCCAAGTAAGTGTATGATCTTACATCTGCAACATACATCGATCCACAACCATAAAAATATCCAGTGGCTAACTCTTACAGTCTCATTCACTTTTATCATTGTGTTTTTTTAATGTTTTCTGTTATGCATACATTTTCAAGACTTATAAAAATAGGGAAACGATGATGAATTATTGAGACTACCGACCTATTTACTATTATTCTATATTTGCTGTTTCAAATAATATCCTTATTTCTTCAGAATACAATTAATTATCTTGAGCAAAGAGACTTCTTGTCAGTCACGCTAGATTCTTTAGTATAAACCCCATCGGTAACCTTTATAAACGTCCCAAAATTTAGAACACCGCACTGGTGAAAACAGTCGCATGTTCTTACTGTGGAAAGAAAGGCCATGGCAGATTGTCGCTTTCCGATATTGAAAGATATTCCATGTGCCGGGCATATATGTACTATTTCCAGTGTGCATATTATATAGGTGCGTTACAAAAGAACATAACCTTGAAATGAAACTGCAACGAGCTCGGATTTACAGTCATTAACACAATCAAGACAGGAAAAGTAAATGCCATATAGAGATGACACTGGTTGCCAAATCTACCTTGCAGGTTCCATGAACGTTCTAACTCAACTTGGACTCCAACCTAAGCGTCTCACGTTATAATTTTTGTTATATCAATTGTGTATTTTTACAATTTTCTAACTGTTAAGGAACAAGCCACCATCACTTTTGCTGTCATTCTGGATAAAAGATTACATTCACCGGAAGCCGCTTCATGAGCCTAGCAGAGTTCCGTTATTCCTCATTGATGGTCGAATCCAATTGAATTGACCATTGCTTATATGCATTCAAAAAAGCACACCACTTCGTACTTGACAGTCACAACCTGCAGATTGAGGTTGACAACAAAACCAGTCCTCAACATTTTCAACGAACGATATTTGGAAGATATAAGCAACTCTCGTTTACAAAATATCAAAGAAAAAAATCCATTCATAATTACTTTAAACAGTTGCTCATACCTGGGATTAAACACAAAATACCAGACGCTCTCTCCTGCGTTACTCAGCTGGCTCTATCATAGCAGACCATATGACAGACATGAGATTTACGGCAAACTTAATGATACTTGCAAGGATAGGAATAATATGAATCCACCCTCCTCACTTAATCTCATCTGTTCGTTATAAAGCATTCAGTTTGAATTAAATGATGATGGTCCTACCACCTACCATATCATCAATCCAACCCTTCTAATCCGTCACTTGAGACAACGTTAAAGAAGCAACTTCCAGTTACTATATGCCAAGATAAAGTTGGCAGACATTATCGAATTTGGATTTCCTGAATTTCATTGCATATATCTCACACTTTCATAGCATATAAGAACGATTAAAATACCAACTCTTGACCGTTGTTGATGGGGTACTCTACGAGGATCGAGTCATAACCCATCCATCACTCCGATAAAAAGTGATTGACTCCTTTAACTCTGCCCACCTAGGCGTCTCCTCTACGATATCCAGAGCCGAATCATTTGCATTTGACTTTGAATCACCAATAATATTATATTACAAAGAGATAAATGCAACCAAAGTAACCAAGTGGCTCTGTTGTAAGTCCACGCTCCTCCAACTCTTTGCGTATATCAATTGTCAGTTTCAACACATTTTTGCTAATATTTTCTTTATAAAAATCGTACTTCGTTATCATCGATCCCTACTCTAACTGGTCAATTGTAGAAAAAGCATCCATTGGCGCGTCAAAGGTTTCATCGATGAACTTTTGTCACCTTTTGTATCGTCTAAGAACTGACAATACAAACCCCAGAGGTGACTATTGCATACACTTGTATCTTTCCACATGCCTTGCTCCAGTATCGGAGCACACCCGACAAAGACACTTATAAAGTTTCCCTAGTTATGTACATATTCGATAGGCCAGTCCGGGTTTTCATACCCATCCACATAAATACAACTTTCATCCTTTATGGCGTCAGACCCTCTGTTACATGCAATAGTACTACATTTCTGTCAATTCACGATGGCAGAATTTTGATCACAATACACTACATAAAACGTCTCCCATAAAACCACATTGGTGCTCATGTTCAAATTCAAAAATAAATTTTATCACACATTCAGAAATGGGACAAAACTAGATTGTTATCGAAGTTCAATAATATTAGTTAAGTAGCTTATTCCCGTCTATGGATCACCTAGTATCCTGTGTATTCGCAAGTTCATTTGCAAGTTCCAACCAATACAGTAGCCTGCCACTTTCACTACATTATTCTTCCTACCTTCAGGAAAGTGGATACACTTACAACTTAAACATGCCCAATGGAAATAAATCAGAACTGACCTACCAAATTTCTGTCGTCAAACACAATGCATTACACTCCCAAGGAGGAGTAAATGGCTATGCCAACTGACGCACAACATACTTTACAATTAAATCTACCTACTGAACACACCAGAAAGTTTCCACTTCTTCTAACAAGCCTCAAAGTCCAGTCGTACCCCTCACCATCGACAGGCGAAGTTGGTAAAGCAGAACAAGACATGGTTTTAAACGATACTCCCCTTTTATCCAACAAAGACTCTCGATATGAAAAACCAGTGAATAATTCATCTAATTCTTATATCTTATCTTTAACTATATTTTGTGTTCTGTTCGTATTTATTGGGGTGGCTATTGGGTAAAGCTGCAGGACTGTCGATCAGATGACAGACTGCGTGTGGGTTCAAAGGATATAGACAAAAATAACTAGCTTTCTTCATCAGGTATTTATCTTATTTTCGTGTAAAATATATTAAAAAAATGATTTTATATAAATGTTATGCTTTTTGCTAATCATTTCAATTATAGTGGAATAACATAATAATATTATAGTATATTTAATTATGTATTAATATTGTGGAAAAATGTAAACATCGAATTTTAGATGAAATCCTGCATGACTTAATATATCATAATTCGACATTCACAAAAAATAAGATTTATGAAAATAGTGTGTCATTTTTCTAAAACTGTAAGATAAAAAAGATTATTGGCGAAATATTGTAAACATACAAACACATACATTTATGATTTCTTGTGTAGAAAAAATAAAATCAAATAGGCTCTGTCTGGAATTCGTGGTGAGACTAATATATTAGTTTGATTATAATTGCTAATAATGGTAATATTGAATAGCATTTATTAATCAATAATAAAGTATTATATCAGAGTCCTCATAAAATGTAATAATTATTTTCATCTTAGTTTCTTTTGAAACATATTAAATGTGTTCGCGTTTGACTAATATTTGCAGTTGCAAATCAGGGAATGCTTAAACAATTGAATATTATGTGTACTTGAATTAATACATATAGATACATTTACTAAATATTCTTAATTGTATATGTCTCAATTTTATCCAACCATATAGAGGAAGATAAATATTTTGCTGTTTGGGCCCTATATTTGCTTATATCTAAGTCAGAGTTTTCGGTATAGTGGTAGCCTTTATATATTATAGCTCTCTACACTTGGAATCAGGCCATCGGAAGAACTTTTGACAATATTTTTGGAGTCTTTCAACATTGCAGAGCTATATGGAGTGTCTCGATGGTACGAACGATTTCAGCTCTTTTGCTTATAACCAATGACCGGATTACAGACGATAATAAAATAGCCTTTTATCCTATGTACATCAGAAAGGAGGCCTACAATTTATTAAAATACTTGGTTTATCCGGATGCTGTATCTGGGAAGATTGATGATGTTTCACAAGCTTTATTATTTGGACACTTGCAACAAAGTAACAATCTCATAAGTTTTACACTATATAATACGGACAACTGGCGAGTTGCTGAGACCTTTTATACTATGTCTTCAACAACAGGCGGCTCAATATAATTTTAGACACCAGCTATCAATCCAGATGAGACACAGAACCGTAAAGGATGCCAAGGTACAAAAAAGATTACTTCGTGAGGCTGATACTCTTATTTTTTACTTATACAACAACTAAACGCATCTTTGAGGATTGGGACCAAGTAAATGCGGCGGTCGAAACAATCACTAGAGGTACTCAACTGCAAAGTTCTCTTCAATAATAAATAACGGTTATCGAAATCTAGCACGATTTTTCAACGTAAAACTTTTTTCAATGGTTCTGGCTAAACCCAGAAGATTTCGAAACTGCAATCAATTCCAGTGTATTTGTGATTCTTGTGGAGGCAGTCACATGCGTAAAACTTGTCGATTTCGGAAAGCGGAATACCACGCATGCCACATGGTGGGACACATTGCTAAGGTCTGCCTGTCCCAAGTGGTAGCTAAATATAAATTTGTCTCGGAAAGTATTGATTCAGGCATAGCTTCGGATTAGGATGTTAATGTCTTAACATCATTCATGGTAGTACCGGACGGGATTAACCAGAATATCTATCAAACTGTCGAATTTCAGAACGGATGGACAAAAAGCTTCGTGGTGGATACGGGAAGTCCCATTACCTTCATGCTCGTATCGGAATTTGAAGATGCGGGATTTCGGACAAGGATCTGCGGTGTTTACGCCTAAACAATCAAGGGAGTCTCGGGCCACAGCCTACCAGTTTTTGGACAAGTAGTTGCACCACGCACAGCTGAGCGAATCAACCGAGGGGGTCGAAGGAACGATCAACATAATCATTACTCAAGCTGGTCCTAACGTTCTCCGACTTCGGACTCTTTAGATGAAGATATCGTGGCTAGCAACGTCAATGGAAAATCTATATGTTGATATCAGAGGCCTGATTCACGATTACAGCCATATCTCGGGAGACATGAATATTGAGGCAGTTCATTTAGAGGTTTCTACCAATTCAGTTATTTATAACGCTCTATCGATTGCGTATGAACTACGATCAGTGGTGGAACAAAACCTAAAGGATCTGGTAAAACTGGGCAACGATCGGCAACACCGATCGTCACTCCGTTGAAAGAAAACGGAAAACCCGGTATCTGCATAGATTTTGGACTTACAGTTAACCTCCTGATATGTAGAACAAGCTGTTATCACAACTCACGAGATCGAGGACAAGCTGCAAGGACTAAAGGGCTGTAAGCATTTTTCAAAAATGAACTTAACAAATGCGTTTCTACAGATACCACTAGACGAAACTTCATGCGGACAGAGGCGATCCATTTCAGAGAAGAATTACGCGCTGTTAGTAGAAGACGCCTTCAGCAATTTCCAGAGGTCTTCTTCACAAATTGAAAAAAGGTGACGCAATCTTGACTCTTCTGCTAACCTGGACACCACGGAGGTAACCTTCTTCCAAAGAAACAGTACAAGACCCTGCGAAGGACTTATCTTGAGACCGTTGGACAATTGAATGTTCTAGATACTATTTCGAGTGGATGACCGCAGACATTTTTATCAGATACACATATCTGCACCATCTATGGATGTCGTTCAATCTTCAGTCAAACACTTCCAGGACAAACATTTTGGACTTATCAGCTCCAACCCTAAGAGCGATCTGAACACCGCATCGAAAGGAACTGACGGAAGCATTGTTCCTTGCATGAATTTCGCATCAGAGGTGAAAAATTTACCGATGACACAGTCGACACAAATTACCCATAATATCATGTTCCCTTTGGAAAAATTATTTAATTGTATTAATATTTATTCTCCGTAAACACTGTTCACGTCGAGGTATAAAAGCTGACAGATTTTCTATCTAATTACACAAGTTACTATTACTTACATCACCATACTTTCTTCTACTAGAACAGTTACAATGCACTTGCCTAGCTAAATTACATACATCACTATTGTCATATAAACTGAACACCATGCAAACAGTGTTATACGTGTATAATATGTCCAATTATCATATATTCGCATGTGTGAATGAGCCCCGAATGGAACAAATTCTGTCGCTCACAATACCCCACCTAGTACATCACTATTGAAATCCCCATATAAACACCAGAATATGTAGTGATATCCCAAAAAAACTCTTTGCATGCGCCAATAAACCAAAACAATCTTATGATCTTCATTCTCTAAGTTATCTTGATCCTCAACCTTAATTTCATACGACTTTTTCTGATGTCTAACTCTCATACATCAGAATATGGTACTCAATGTTTTTTCCCAGTTATATCTTTGACTTATAAAAACAAAGAAGGGGATGTAAGAATGACTGCAAGAAAATCAACACTACATATTACATTGATTTAGTTATAAATAGAAAGTAATCACTGAGCTGGAATTATCTTACAATCCTGTAAGTCATACACGAATATGAAAGATTAGATTAGCTTTACCATGCAACTTTTTAAGGGGCGATTCTATAATGGATAGTACGCCTGCTTCTCCACCCAGAGATTGCAGGTTCAAATCCAAACTACTTACTCCAGGGTTTAGAGGGTATTGCGTCTAATCAAATAGTTTAGATAAAACAACTAGAGTAAACACGTACAATAAGTTGTTATTAGGGTGTGTCTCATTTAGCCAGTTTTTATTGGTCAGGTTATAGCCAATAGAAAATTGGTAGGCAAAAAAGAAAATATTATATGGATTTAATATTAGTTTTGCATTTATTTCATATTATTTTAAAAGGGAATAAAGATACGTACTATATCAAACCATTCCTAAAAACATAACATAATTATTTAAATATCTCAGTCAAAAAATAGCAATATTACCAACTTTTATTCGAAAATATTGTTAAAGTAAATCAAACATAAATAACGCATTATACATATAAACTTATAATATTTTAGTTATCAAATAATTATACTTAATATTAATATTTAATAGTCTTTAATTATATGTATACCTTAGTAAACGATGAATATGCAATAGTATATTCAAAGAACTTAAACGTACAATTTAAAAATGAATACTACAATAAAACTCAAAAAATATATCCAAAAATTTTAAACGACTCTAAAGAACTAAGTTTCAATAATAATAATAATAATAGTTTATTAAAGAAGTACTGTACAATGGAAATCGGCACAGCAGCAAAGCATAATTGAATCAAACGAAATAAATTTAAAAAGGAGAGAAGGAGGAGCATTAAATAGATGAATTATAAAGGATACTGGTACGGGGAATGAAGCTATAATTCAGACATCTGCTGGTTTGTATAAAATAATTTAGGTAGGTACTTTATACTCTGAGGTAGGATACATGCGTGATCCAGAGTTTCGATTTGGGCTTCTGTGTGAGTCGAAAGCTTGGTAAATAAAAATAGAGTCATAATGGTCGCTACGTCTGATGAGCATAACTACTAAGTCATAATTAGGAGGATGAAAAGTTGGTTGGACAGTGACAGTGTGAAAGTTCGACGGAATATGGTAATATTATCTAATTATTATTAGATAAGTTAAAAACATAGTAAATTGGACATCAATAAAACAGTATTTTAAGTTCTTTTTAGGTAGATATATTTT
>JAYRBW010061399.1:0-10365 GCA_036023295.1 Invenusta paracnida | reverse complement strand
GCTACTATTCCTTATTTAAAATTCAATCTTACTACAATGCAACCATACAACCATGCTTGCATGCTAGCATGATAGCATACAACCATATGACAGCATACAACCATGATAGCATGCTAGCATGATAGCGTACAACCATGATAGTATACAACCATGATAGCATACAACCATGATAGCGTACAACCATGCTAGCATGATAGTATACAACCATGATAGCATGATAACTATACAACATACAACCATGATAGCATGACAACTATACAACATACAATCATGCTAGCATGACAATCATACAGCCTACAACCATGTAACCATGCATGTGCTAGGTCAAGATGGGTCGTATTTTGTAGCGGTAATTTATGGTATTCACACCTGAACCCTTTGGTCCGCCATACCCGCGGTGTTAAAAGTATGCATACACGCGAATTAATTGGAAAAGTAAAAAATTGATCAGCTTATGGTCAACTAATACAATATGTTACGTCAAAAAATAGTCGCATAAATTATCTGTTACGAGTGATAATAAAAAGGTGTAAGATATTATTTGAGATAATTTAGATGCAAATACAATATTACACATATTTCAATAATTATCTAATAAAAGTTACATCTCTATTACATTTTCTGATATTACTCTCAAATGTTTCAGTTTCATCGCCTAGACACAATGAGTAAAATCGTCTCCTAAAATATGACACATTTTAATGAACTAAAACACGATATAATACATTTAAGGTTTATCAAACATTCCAATTTTTCAAATAAAAACGAGACATAATACAGTCCTATTTTGACATAAGGCAACGCCATGAATATAAATATGAATCAGGAAAAACAAAATGTCATATTTAATCAAGTACAAATTAGAAAATATTATTATTCTAAGAAACAATACCATATGCATGATTATTCCAATATAAAATTAAAAGAACACAAGTAATTACTTAAAATTTAATTCATAAAAATTAAGGAAATATATATATCTAATGTAAATAAGGTGTAATATTCCAAAATTTGCATAAAACATGATCTAGATGTTTTTACAATAAAATAAATATAATATCACTACATCACAGAAGCACAATCAAATGTTGGAAGCTGTACGTATGAGAAAATAGGAAATATTTTTAAACCGATTGCCTAATGGTTTCAATAAAATATGTTCAAGATACACATTTTACATAGAAAATGAGTATAATATGTACGCAATGTTTTATATGTACGTCCGTAATATAAGCCAGTAAGGCCAGTGAAATGCACAATCAATTTATCTAATAAAGAATAACTAAATAATATATACACAGAGGTTCACAAACTAACAAAAATAAAAATTAAAGAAATCCAAAATATTAAAAAATTTTGGTATAATAGTTGTTCGTCAAATGTCTCTAGAAAAACATAGGGATATAACATAATAATGTCTTTATCTTTATAAACTCCCATATAGACAACCGGGAGGAATTTATAA
Source organism: Invenusta paracnida (assembly GCA_036023295.1). Taxonomy (NCBI): domain Eukaryota; kingdom Metazoa; phylum Platyhelminthes; order Proseriata; family Coelogynoporidae; genus Invenusta; species Invenusta paracnida. The sequence goes on along the minus strand of JAYRBW010061399.1, from coordinate 8,900 downwards.
TAAAAACTAAATTTCAACATATAAAGACACACTGGTTTTAATCAAATTGCCACTGAAAAAGTTTAAGATGTCGTGGATTTAATAAATAGTAAAACAGGAAATATATAAATGTGAACTAACGACATAGAATATATAGGGGAAACATTCATATTAGATTAAAAAAAACACATTAAAGCACGTTCAAAATATTATTACACACCTATAAAATCAAAATTAGGCAATACAACTAAATTAGACATTAATACATAATGGCAGTAAACTACAGTAATATTATAAAGATGTACAAGGAATGAAATCTACACTGAAGTAGTATACACGAAGTTAGGAGTAAAATCTGGGAATCCTTTGTTTACAAAAATAGGACTAATGAGAGAAATTATATATCAGAAGTATACTGTGGTTCACAATATAAACACGAATGCAATTTGATAAGATAACAGGAATGTCACTTGAAATATTTACTTATCTATGACCAGCACAGGCAATAGCTTTATTACTGTAATTCGTATAATAAGATAGAGTTGCAAATGTGTTGCATTAATAGTGAGATCCTACCCAGTCTATTGGTTTTTCCACACATCAGTCTTTGGAATAATCATCTGGAAAGTAGGAATAAAATCAATTATTTTTTAGATTACGGGAGATATGTTACAAAAATAAACTATGATTATCATTATAAATGATAAATACATATTAATAGCAAAGGTACGTCATATTAAAATATCCTACATAAAATAATGACTCAGAAAATAACCACTTAATATTCATAATATATCCTAATAACATGACAATAAGCCTATTACATATCTATATACTAGATAGATAGCAGTGGTGTATATATTATAATAAGCATAGAAAATAAACAACTATTATTTATTACGCAAACTATCTAGAAAGTTACTATAATTTACTTATATGTGAAAAAGAAATACAGGAATACAGCAAAATTCATCAAGTTGCATCCATAAAAAGATTACTATATTTATAAGAATATTAGAGAAATAGAAATGCGAAGTGCACTATGCGTCTTTAATGTGTCCACGCTAGCATCTTAAAGGTAATAACTATAGGAATAATACAATGTATCGAAATGGATTCATAAGTAACACGTAATAAATTATTAACTTTTATAATTCCTACAATTAGTACATTTAAGATGTCAGCGTGACATTTGTCAGTACATACATGTCAGCGTGAATGAACTTTTTACTTTTGTATGAGGATAAGAAGATAACAATGAAACGAACCAGGAGCAGCGAAGACAGCCCTACAGTCGAGTAGACCTGCTAACTCTGTAATCATCTTGTGCAGCGAGGGATGATCAAAAAGCTCTGATTCGGGCATAGGCGGTATACTGGCCGGATAGAACCGGGTACCCCGAAATCCCCGGTGAAGACGAAGGACCACGCTACAAAAGTAGAAGCGCAGGATGATGAGCCGTAGGAAATCGTCACCGTAGAACTGGATGTAGGAGTGTTCTAGAAAAGGGACGAGGAAAGAGGACTATAGCCAATCATAGCTCCAATAAAGCACTGTAACCAAAGTAACTATTATTATTAATAATAATAAATAGTTTCCCTTGAGTAGCATTTGAAAGTATTTAATATGAAAATAAAATAAACCTTGCTACTTATCATAATCAACTTATTAAAGGAATATATTAATTTTCTCTAATTGAATCAAATGCATAAAGTTGTGAATTTAAGTGTAACTCAAAAATGGATTTCATGATATAGTTAGGGTATAAATAAGCATACTAGGAAATAGTATATGATAGTTGACCCAAAGTAACTTTATTGAAAAAATATAAAACAACAAAAAAGGCTTGTGTTACTAATATTATTAATTTGATATTTCGCCGTTGACACATGGCTTCGTCAAAGAACTGATTGGGTATTGAATTGTGTATATTGATATAAGAGAGATAAGGTGATGTAGGGAGGATGAGGAACAATCATGAAGGATAAGTAAGCTAAGATCAAAGTGAGCACAAAACATAATGTAAAAGGAAGAACATTTTATGAGGAAACAAATTTACCTAAGTTCCTTGATCTAATAAGGATCCGGCCTGCCTCGATCAAGAACCGATCTACCAGCGACTGACCTCGCTCCCATTGCGAAAGACTGAGACTGTTTATCCCACAGATGTGAGCAAACGCAGTCAGTGGACAATGCAAGAAGAGGGTGAACAGATTCCCTTTGCTCAGTTGATCTGAAAATAATAAATTAAAACATAATCGCGATAAAGGTAATGCAAAACAATAGTAATGTGTTTGTTGCTAAATATTAATATTGTCGATATAACACATTTACGTCAAAAGGACATATTATATGTAAGTACCTAACGATGAACATATTATAATAAAATATGCCGATATTAAATGTTTAAACATTTTTAATATACAAAATTGAAGTTTAACGATTATATTTACTGTTAAAAAAATGATATGCGACAAAGGTAGTTCTTTATAAGACAATAAAATACTATTTACAGGCTCAGTACAATCATTTGGAACTGTAATAATTAATCAATTGTTAAGCAACAATAAAACAAAGATATATGTAATACTCATTTAAGATATTATTTTCTTTCCTTTATCGAATATGAAATGACAGTGATTAATATCCGTAAATGTTAACATTTAGAAGAATATATCATTTCAAAAGATTTCGAATTAAGAAAAATATTCTATTTATCATGTACAAATTTTGTTTTATTTACCATTTACGAAACTGATAATTTGGCAAATATGTACTATAATTATTCTGAAAGTGACAAAATGAAAAGTAGAATATAACAAGATTACATTTCTTGCATTAATTACTAACCAAGTAACAGAAATAATATATTTTAGACCGTGAATATAAAATGAGATAAAATACACTCAAGTAGTTTGTTCATAGTTAAGTAGGTATATTAGGTCTTTAAGTAGATATAGATCAAATCATTAAATATTACTTTCAAGAACTGAATAGACATTCATACTATAAATGGTTAAGTAATTATTTTATATTTCAGGGATAAGCTTGAATATATAATTTTACTATTTTCCTCTTTTGTCCAATTTTCAATTAGATTATGTATAAATCAAGTTGAATAGAACAAACAAATATTATAACCGGACTTAAAAACATGAACATTTCATTGTAAGAAAATAGTTTCCATAACTATAGTACTCTTCCCTCTTTTGGCAACAAAAATATTATTGTAGTAATGTGGAATCTTATAACTTAAGTATAAATTTGAAAACATCCTTTTAGCATTATAGTTTCAAAAGTAATTGTGGATTTTAAAAATAAACACAAATCAAAATTCTAATCTACTATACAAAATAAAAAATTTAAAATACATAAAATAAAAAAATGACAGTTTCGTGTAATGTGCTAATGAATAAGTAAGTATATAAAAGGAAAATTTGTAATTGTAACTTCAAATATAGAAAAAAAGTAATTAAATAAACACTGAAACATTTAAAATATAACATATTTTACAAAAATCTACAGTACGTATAACTAATATAAACCAGTATAAATGATAAAAATGAAACATTTTTGGTTCATATTATGAATAATTTCCCAAATGTTTTTTAACATTATATTTCTTCTATCATATAAAATAACTAATGCCAATGTAATGAAAATTAAATAAATTCAATTAAACATTGAAACATTTTTGGTTCATATTATGAATAATTTCCAAAATATTTGTTTTGCGTTTTATTTCTTCTAACTAATGCCAATGTAATGTAAATTAAAAAAATCAATTAAACATTGAAACATTTTTGGTTCATATTATGAACAATTTCCAAAATGTTTTTTGGCGTTTTATTTCTTCTATCATATAAAATATCTAATGCCAATGTAACGCAAATTTAAAAAATTCAATTAAAAACATGAATAAAAAATGCATAGATGACAATAAATTTATGTGTACTAATTTACAACTATCAAAAGTGCAATTGATTGTCAAAACTAAGTAAAATGCATATTTTTACCGCCTCTACGTTGAGATCGCACTATACAACAAAAAACAGAAACATTAAAAAATGTATTTAAAGCCTTAGAGAAACGAAAATAAATACACAATATAAAAACAAATTAATTACCTTCAAGGTTATTAGGGGTTTGCTCTGGTGACATAATACAGACAAAGGGTTGTCCAAATAAGTTAGGAAAACTCTGAAATCATCGATTTAAAGAAAAAATCAATGGAGTAAACACACGCCAAAATACAGCAAAAGCAGTTTTAGACAAAATTAAAAATTGTTGATATAAAACAAACATACCTTAAAAGCTGAACTATTGTCACTATCGACAACAAGAAAAAGAGGTTTTCTGGTGTAGGGATAAAGATCTCCAGGGTGGATACTAAAAGTAGGAAAATATACTATTTCAACAAAAAAAATAAACAAAAAAATTAAATGAAACAATAGTGTGATATGACCAATACATAATGTTATCAGAAAATAAAAATGGCTACATAATTATGTAATGCACTCGAAAATTATTATATTTCACTAACCATAAACATGAACAATACAATTTATACGCAATATTATAAAAAGCAATAACAACAATACAAATACAACATAAAGCATTCCCATAAGCATAATAACGATAGGAATACGATATTATACAAGATCTTAAATTGATATACTGTATAGAAAATAGTAGGAATATATTATATGTAACTCTAACTGTATAACGACACACTATAGTAAAAAATATAACTAAGATCGCTAATGATGCTCTGAATGTACTGAGTACTGGGTATTATAGTATGTTGTATAACATAATATAGAGATAAAGATATATATTTCGAAATACATATATTAATTTTAAAAAGTTGTTAATCGATAAATACATTAAACAAGCCTGGATTGTTATCTTCTGCACTAATAGATAAGTTAATGCATACTATGATATATATTATACTAAACTAAAAGAGATACACGGAAAAGGAAGTTGTTTAAAAAATATTGCTATTTTGTAAGATTTTTTTCGTCAGCATCATGAGTATAAATCATATATACCAGTTGAAAAGGTGTCTTAAAACTTTAAAAACCCTAATAAAAAGTATACTATTTATTCCGATAAATAGAAATACCTCAATGAAAAATGAATAACTTACCAATGACTGTCCTTTAAAACTCCTGCATTTTTGCTTTTATTGTTGACTGTTTCAGGAACACCACGATTATTGGTGATAACTCCACCATATTCATAACCAGCTGAAATAAAAATAGTGAACATAATGTTTAACATTATATAAATGCATAATAAATGAATTGATTACAATTTTTCGGTATAATTTTTAATTGTTTTATTAACATTTTTTTTTAATAAATAACAGAAAGAACCCATAAAATATATACAATTAGGTAATGATTACAGTTTTGTTTTAGATAGTACAGTAGAAAAATATTAACCATATTATGTAGTTATAGTTAACCATTGTGAAACATCCAAGTCAAAAATCTAATTTGAAAAAATTAATCAGTGTTGAACGCTTTTATTAATCTTTAACATACTACAGATATATTATACAAAATTAATTAACAATAAACAGACGCTATGCATGAAAACAATAAATTGTCATAAACTGTATGAATTACTTGCCAACACAAGGATCATATTTACCCCTTATATGAATCCATTTGCATATATTATACATTTACCGAAGCCATACCAGTGTGTATGTAGTACAGACGGCAACACGTATTATAACACCAAAGAACAATGGCATACTATATATTATTACAAATTATGAATGACGAGTATCCCCTGCATGAATCAAGTAAATGATACCACTCAGCAACTAAAAGATAAAAATAATGGTACCTAGTATTAAAAATCATAGGTGAATAACAGTATGTCAACTATCCCAATAAATAATGCAAATATATACCAATTTTTGGGATACTATTTCAAGAACTACACTATTGACACCTACTTTAGTACAAATTCTATTTAAAAAGCACACAATTATATTGAATTAGTATGGACAAGAAAGAGTCGGTTGACAGCAAGGTAATTGGATATCTATTCTGCTGATATCTTAAAATATCAAACGAATGAACCACGTTTAAATATCATTTTACAGACACACTAGAAATGTTTTCCAAAATTCAGGCCACAACCATCCCAGTCGATTTAAAAATAGAAGTTCAGTCAATTATAGTATACGAGCGGTGCTGAAAACAAGTCAGTATAATATTACAATATTTAAACCCTCGATGTTCGAAGACCGGGCTATCGGGATCGAGGACCCCAGCCAGAATTTTGTTAGCTGGAGCGCCTCTCGCGCGATTCTGCACAACTACATCTTAGCAAAAAACCAGTCCCACCAGTATTAGACAGATTTATGGGTTGAATAAGCCTGACATCTCTTTCTTCTCGTCTCCCCACCCCGTTCTCTGCTCTCCCTCCCTCGGAATGATGATATGTTTGTTTTTCCATTTGTCGCGAGACGGTATTGATGGCCCAACTCTGCTCGGGCCACTGCTGGCCTGCCCATGTTCCCAAGGTGCAAAAAGGAGCCGGAGGACCTGGCTCCAGTGCTGATCAGTCTCTCATGGGGTCTCGGATAGAGGTGTTCGGGGGCTGCCCCCCCTCCCCCCCCTCCTGTCGGTACTAACGCGGGCATCCCAAAGGGTGAGCTTGTATGCCCTCTAATCCCACCTTTTCCATTTGTTGGCGGGTCGTCGGCAGTGACAGGTTGGTCCCACCACCAGCAGCAAAGCTAAGCAGCAGTTGAACTACCATCCACCGAGTCGTGTTTGTCTACGGCGCGTGAAAGAAGTCGAAACAGAAATTCTCGAGGAAGGACGAAGTGGTCTTGGCAAAATTTCGGAGTGGCCACTGTTGTCAACTGGCGGCATACAGGACAGTGGTCGAACCCGGTTTCAACCCGATCCGTTGCCGGTGCGGTACGGAGCCAGAGACCCTTGAGCACTGGCTTCAACGCTGCCCAGCCTCCATCCCAACGCGAAGGCGGATTTTCGGGGAGCCGGTCCCAGCTCTGTTTGAACTGTGGGGCAACCACGAGACGGTGCTAGATTTAGAACGTCTGGGCGACCAGGTGTGACTTACCGCCAACAACAACAAAAAAGCAGCAGCAGTAGCAGCAGCGTCAACATCTATTTTTTATTTTGAATGCTGCCTAAAATTTATCGTTTTTTCGACGAAACACATTCTAACAATTATATCAATTTTATTCATAGATTCTGCTTCGTTATACAAATAATCAGTACGTATACACTTTTGAGATCGGTTCAGTTTTTCTTTGTCGACCTTTTTTGTTCACGAAGTGGTTTTTCATAAGTTGCCTTTACTACTGCAGCCAAGTCGGTCGGCAATAGTAAAATTTGCAGATGTGTAATTTTCCCCATTTATGAATAATTATTATGACGACAAGTGATTTTACTGTCTGTGGAGATTTCTATTCTTTGTCGCCAAGCATTATTATGTGGCAAAACTAGCAAAGTACGAACAAGTCTGACACTTCATTTCAATGGTTTTAACAATAATTTGAATACATATCTCGTATTGTGGATTATTCTGTTGTTTTATGGAGATAAATTTTCTTAATATTAATAGTTCATTCTCATACGGAAAAATATACAAGTTTCGCTATACTTTGTTGAAAAAGGGTTATACATATTTGCGAGTAGACTAGCTGTTGCCTTTCAGAACTGAGGTCCACAAATCTTTACTTTGCATCGGCACCGATAGATATATGATAGAGTTTTGACAGTCATAAAAAAATAATAGAATTATCAAATTAGTGCCAAGCGTCACTTTTCGTGCATTCCTACTATTTCCCAATTTGGACCAAGCGCGAATTCACGCCGTCAGTAGGAAGACTGTCCTATAGTCATATGTAATAAGTAAAGTGCTTTGACGAATAATTAATTGATGACTAAACAAGACTTTCTAGTCGTATATGAGCGGATTTCATAAAGCGTATTGATTATTGCCAATGTTAAGTAAAACTCACGACTATGGACTAACTTGTATATTACATTACAACTTCGCCACAATTAGAGCCTTATTACACAGATATACAGAGATAAGCTCACCATCATCGCCGTGTTTACTGGGCACAGAACGCTCTCCATCAGCCGACAGATAGACAAGCATAGCTCCATTAGAGGGGAGATCCTTGAAGCCCGCCGCAAGAAAAGAGTTGAACTGGGCGAAACTGGGCTTGTAGAGGAGGTATTTGTGTGGATTGGTCCTGCCAGACACCCGACCACCACCACCGCCTAATTGGTTGATCCCTACAGGGAGTGATATCATAGAGGGATCTGTAGCCGTTCCTGGCCTACAGTGCTGATCCTGGATTAGAAAGGATCCAGCTGTGGCGTCTTCACCTGGCTCACGTTCTACAGTCTGCAGCATCCGGAACATGTCCAGGGTCAACTCGCTAAACTTTATCTGTGCGTGAGTGAGAGAGAAAAGGTAACTAAGAGGGAATAGAATAAATACATAACGTTACTTGCAGCACATAATTAAGACAATAAAGATTGGAGCATCTTCCCTCAAGTACCTAACCTAAAGTTAAAAGCTAGAATCAGTCTGGTTTTTACCTATTAAGCGAAACAATAAATTGTACACATATGTCCTTTATTTAATAATAACTTAAATTAGTAAAGGAAACATGTTTAACCCGTATGCACTGTGTATAAAATACATCATACATGTGTTTAATGAAATCACTGTCGTAAAAGAAGAAAGCAAAGAAATAATATTTTTAAACGATATCTATATAGCATTAGTTTGTTAGATACATACACTATTTGAATTAAATTTTCCAAATAATTTTTACAAGTGTGTCATACTGCAATATATCATCAATCATTAGGTGGTAGTCCTGAAGAGGACTGTTATCGCTTTCT